>MU966551.1:0-27476 GCA_036418165.1 Cooperia oncophora
TCCTTCAACGGGCTGGGTTACGGTAGCAGCCGTTTACCTGTCTCCGAAGGGTATGTAACAAGAGGATCGTAATTCGCCGCGCTGCTGGGCGTCGCGTGCGACGTCTCGTCTGCAAAGGACGATGGTTCCAGGTAGTAGATGGCGACAACATGCAATTAAGGACCGAAAACAGTAATGAGTCTACGATGACGGGGTCTACATGAAGTCCGGTGCTCCATTCGACAGGTTAAAACGAGTTATGAAAACGCCGCGCCCATCGCCGCGCGTGGCGGTGCGGCAAATTACGATCCTCTTTACCGTCTCCCCTGACTTTAGCTGCGAGCTCATTTTTAAAGTGCCTAATTCACCAAATCCGTTGATTGGTTTATAGAGGTAATCTAACATCCTGATTACGAATATGACATTCATTCTTTCTGCTGGCGCTAATGGAGAACACTACGATTATCTGCCCTCTGCTAAAGCTGAACCCAGAAGATAATCGTAGTGTCCTCCATTAGCGCCAGCGCCAAGAATGAATGTCATATTTGTGAACAGGATGTTAGATTACCTCTATATACAAGTTTTCAGCGGATTTGGTGATCTAGGCACTTTAAAATGAGCTCGCAGCCAAAACTCAGCGCGTCCAAATTGCATTAGCCAAAGGGCGGCGTCGTTCGCGAACTAGTATCCCTAGCTAGTTGACTCGAGAGAGCATCGAGATTTCAGATTAAGTATGTCATGACAGCTTACGTCCTATGCCGTTGATCTGATGGCCTCACCTCAATGAAAGCTGTCAAGAAACATTTGATTTGACGCGATAGTGCTGTGCCCGGTCAACTAGCTATGAGTGCTGGCTAAGCCTCTGATTTTCGAAGGGTTTCTGGACTACACACCAATCCATTCTACTAGCGCTTTTGCTTATTTTTTTCAACGTCGCCGTTACAGCAATCTCACGACGTTCCAGCCCAACGTAGACGAAAAAAGTGCAACCAACTTGTGTTTTTTTTCACATCACAAGCCAGCTGGCCGTCACTCCGCGCGGCCATCGTTTGTAGCACCGCACTTTTCTTCTTTTTTCAGTCGAAATATTATTATTTCGCTTGATTGCTAGTGTTTTTATTCACTGATGCAAATATCTTCAAATATTCCCTTTTATCCTTGCAGGCTAGCGTGATTTGCTTCTCAATTCGTGAGCGCTTTATTGCTTTCTCGTGGAACTCGTTCTATTTTTCTTTTTTTCCCCAATCTACTTTCTCCGTCGAAATCTGCGGATATCGCTCCGCATAAGGGTCCAGTCCTGTGATTGATAGGCGGCTATCGCTATCCTTCGGCAAAGTCTATGATTCAGAAAAAATGGCTTGCAATCGAAGTGAGCGGCTTTTTGATTGGGATTTTCCCTTTTTAATTTTCTACCCGCTATTCATTTTTCAGTGTATGATATCAATTTAAAATACGTGCAATTCAGCCACGCTTATTGTTAGTCCGACTCTCGCACCATATAAATGACGTAGTCAGGACTGCCTTTATTCGCAAACTTCTGAGTTAATCGTTGTCACGCCAGCTGTCAATTTCGTAAACTCAGAACGAGCTGAAACAAAGTGTGTCACTCCAGCTGTCAATTTCGTAAACTCAGAACGAGCTGAAACAAAGTGAAATAATCACTCGTTTAGGTAGATGCATGAGAGTCGCTCGCTTTCAAATTCAAGTTCTTTTGGCCCTGGTCTAAAATACCCGAGCACTTTGGTACAGGTATTCAAAAAATTTTCTGCTATTTTGAATGTCATTGAACTTTCATCTAAAATAAGTCTGGGGCGAAGGAAAGAATAGGTGAGCAGGTTCGGCCGCCACGGAGCTGCCTCCCGTTAAGCTTATTACTGGCAAGAATGCCAAAAGTGCTTGCAAATGCAAATCGCAAGCGTGCATCCCATTTCTTGGACATTTTCTTGGGTGATTTACCGTATTATGTGATTTTTAATATCCTTTTTTTCATAGAACATAAATAAAAGCTTATGCTGCTTATTCAAAAACTGCGTCCTTGTCTGATAGCCATGTGTAGATCTCCATTCTATCCCCCTTTCCTCTTTCCTGTTCAGTTGCTTCGGGCAGACGCATTGTCGATCTTCACCTTTTCTTCTCTTTGAATTGCCGTTGTGAAAACATTTCGGCATTTCTTGTTCGAAGCATGGATGAGACATCTCTTTCATTGTTTGAATGGCGTCAGCAGTTTCGTTGTTATTCCTGTAAGAGGATTTGCATCACTCACATGTTTTTCAGATAATTCTCGGCTGGTGGTATAGCCTTTTTACCTTCTGCTATGGTTCAACTGCCGTTAGACGCACCTTCGCCCAGACTTTGCATTGTGGAGAAATCTTCACCTGATCAGGTATAAACACTCTTTGCTTTCTTCTATTTCTTATTTTCTTCTTCTCTACTGACAAGATGATATTGCTATTGTCCCTTCGATGCATTGCCCTGATACATTACGGTGCCACAACTTCACTAACAATTTCAGCTCAAATCTGACTTCCGTCTTTTATTAGAGGTCCCTCGACCACGTGGTCCTGCCTTCTGGCTTATGCCAGACTTGCCACTTCCACGGGAGATATTGGTATGCGAGTTTCTCAAAGTTCCGACCAAAGCATGTCGCACGTTGGAGTCCCCGTAGGGGTGCGGGGTATTTTTGGTCCCTCTACCCGACTGGAGATTCCTTTCCTCCAGTCGGCGGCGGTGCAAGTTTCAATGGAGGTGTCAACTATTTTATGGGGGGGGATGTTTGGGAAAGTTTGGTGAGATGATCGGTGGGTCGTTATAAGGAGATCGCAGCCGATGAAACTTTGGGAGAAGGTAGGGTCGTATTGAGCGAAATTCTCCAAACGCCAGAACCCGCTTTGGTTGCGGTAAGGACCTATGACCCCGAGTTGTGGCGTTAGGGAACCATTGCCGACTAGTATAAACATTGGTGAGCAACTGTACTCATGAGCCAACCTCCTTGTTGTGAAGTTACTTGGTTGTGATTTGCGACTTTTTTTGTCGCTGACCTATAAACTGCAATCGCTGGTAACCAGCTGCACTTAAAGCACTTAAAGCTGCAATTTTTATTCCAGTTTTTTTTCAAATAACCCTCTCATGCATATATTGTTTAGCGTATGAATAAATGAAATCATTGACCATGTTGCCGTCTGCTGAAATCGTTGCTATGGATATTAGCTGTAGTGCGACAGTACAACCTTTCATTCTAGTTCCATTCTCGACACAGAGATTGAGAAAAATCTCAGAATCAGCTCATCATTCTTGGAAAAAGCTGCTTTCATACTTCGCGGATGTGGCGAATTTGCGAATCCGCAAAATGCGCGAATCGGGAAAAGAGTGCAACAGACGGTTAGACGGGAGCCAATTTAACACATGCACACTACCTTTCTTCACGACTTTGTGAATGTGAAGAATCTGTGAGAAAGCTAATTTGGGAAGAAAGTGCGTGCTCGCATCTGCGCGTTTTATTCTGAACAAGAACGCGGACCAAAAATCATACTAACTCGCCTACTATTCCTAGAGGCTAATCATCGAAGTGGATTTAATGGAATTCTTTTCAGGAATATGGCTACAATCTCCATGCAGAGAGAGGCCGTGGACAGTTTGTGGGGATGGTCGACAAGGTAGATCTTTTTCCTCTCTCTCTTTTCTCTCTTTTTGTTATTTCCTACATCCTTCATCTAATTCGACAACGATTATTTCTTTTCAGGGCTCACCCGCAGATTTAGGCGGACTTCGCACGGGCGACCGTATTTTCGCCGTGAATGGACACAGCATCATTGGCGAAAGTCACAAAAAAGTTAGTTTTTTTTCAAGTCGGGGGAGGAAAATAGCAGTATTTTCACATGTGTTTTTTTGTCGTCGCAGGCGATACAATTTTATGACCAGATGACCGTGGCACTCGAAGAGCAATTCCATCTGATTTATGGGTTTTTTTTCACCCATCTTTTTCGGAACAAGAATCATTGAGGATTGGGCATATTGATAGTATTAAATGCACTCGTCTGCGAGGGCGTTACGAAAGCGAGAATAATAGGGAATCCTCAAGCACTTTCACGGGTAGAATAATGAGGGCACATCAGTATTGACCCGCAGCCTCTCCGGCCAGACCGCACCCTACGCCTTGCAGCCTTAAGGTTTACATCTTGTGGGTTGACCCAGGCTCAGGAGGCAGAAGGCCAGGAAGGAGAGAAGAATGGTCCACAGAAGTCCTCTTGAAATGCTTGGAGAGTACCAACATCAATCATAGTTGACTGCCAGCAGGGTGTATGCGACTGGTAATTATGTGTAGGAGTCGCGGTTGATTGTAATTTCACCAACCAGGTTCTCTGCACTGCATCTTCTGCTCCGAACAACTCGTCCGCATCACTTGAATTCGTAGTTTCTCAGTTTTTGGGTTGCGGAATGACTTCATTAGCTTAGTATGTGGGCTTGTATTTTATTGTGTCGGTGTTGCTGTCGTATTTGACAAAAATAGGGGTTATTAACAGAATATTTAGAACTTTATAGACCTCTTGCATTTCACTGAATTAATATTCAAGGCAAATTTATCGATTAGAAGGTTGGATAGTGATTTGTTTGTGTGTAACCAGGACAAGTCCTACGTCGAACCCTAGCGGGGTGGTCGTATATGGTAAGGGAAGGGAGGGGAGTCGTACTTGGTCTGAGAAAAATTTTTGATAGTTGTTTTTTTTCCCTGTTTTCAGCAAGCGCTAATTCACACTCGTTGATGTAGGTTCGACTCCAAGTTGGGAGGGGGGTCGTAATTTCTCGTCGCTAGGAGTGGAGAGAGGGTCGGGGTGATTCGCCTCAAGAGAGATATTGTGCCGCGTTTGGCGAACAATTTTTTCAGATATAGGTTGTCGCGTTTTACCCTTCTCTACCCCTATCCCTCCCCCGCTCGAGCGAAAATCTGGAAATTTTGGAATCCCGGAAAAAGTAGTGGGAAGCTTGGAGAGTTGGCAAGGTGCATACTAAGTGTGGGGAAGGGGGAGTCGTAGCAGAGGAACAAGTCGGGAGGGGGATGTATTTTCCGAAAGACGTGACGTGCACTGGTTGTAATCGAGTCCCCTGTCACTCGTTGCTCTCTTTTCAGCATGCAGAAATGCGAACTTACAAGTGTGCCAACCATAGTGATTACTTATAAGTGGAGTGGGCCTCCGCAATCCAATGATAGAGGGTTTTGAGTGGCGGACGAGAGTTGAGAAGGCGTGTATGTAAGATCGTACAGTGTTGTAGGCAACTTACGGCCAATGGCCCCAGTAGTAATACCAGCCGCAACATCCAACCGCCCCCATATCGTCACAGCTTGTCCAGATGTGCTGGATACATGTTGACTGAGCCTTCTGCTGAAGAGTGTATCTCTTTTGACTTTCGTTTCTTCGAATTCACTTGAAGAATGCTTACTTTGTGGATTGGATCTGTTTCCGGAACGAATAAGTCCCTGAGAAAAATGGGCGAAAATGCGTTCTGGTGTCTTTCCTCAGGAATAGCAGAGCAGTGTGTGGTAATATAGATAGTATTCATCGTGGAATGAGTGCTTGCTGCAAGCTTGACTCATCATCAATATTTTTGATAAACTGACCGTCCGGAAGTGAGAGTCATCGTTTATCTTACAGTGTCCTGCAAACACATACTAGGCTTGTTGGCAGAAGGCAGCCATCCTGCTGCAAATGGACAGCTATAGTTTTTGGTGTTAGCAGATTACCGTCTAATGTGGTGAAAGAACTGTATAACGCGGATACAGGCACGACAGAAGAGTTTGCTCCCTCTACTACGATCATCCTGAATTCTGAAACTGGTTATTACGGCTGAATTCTCTGTCTTCTTCCGGGCTGTTCCAGGTCAGACGGAGAGAGGGCACTCTGATTCTTCGTCTTTTTTTGGGAGACTTGGAAACCCACAAACCAAGAAAACTTCACTAAGGAAGAAAAACTTGTTCCCAGAAATCTTGTTGGTAAAAAAAATCATGGTAGGTAGAAAGAGGCGTAAATGTACGGCTTGATAAACAGATGCGATGCCTAATTTCAGTTACATAACTTCTTCAGAGAAGATTTCCTTCAAGACATCCTGCTATATCTAGACAATAGTTGTTTTTTTTTTAGGCGATCTTTCCCGCTGCACAGAAAATTTGCCGATTTAGGTAGTCGAACGCATCAAGGAAAATGCTACCCGCTGTGAAATGCTGGTCATATCGGAGGAAGGGGCTCAGTGGTATCAGGAACATGGAATTGAAATCAACATGCAACTTCCCAACATTCAAAGAGTGAGCACATATTCGGATTTTCCAGCGTTCAGATGCTGGTACACTGAGAAATTCCAATTAAGGTATCTCGAAATGATTCAATAAAAGCAAATGGCAGCCCACCACCGGCAGCTGGATGGTATGCGCCGAGTTCTAAGGTGAGGTCTAACCGACTTTATTAGTCTTGTTCGCCGCTGACGATGGGTCAGATTTCCAGCGTACCTCAGGTGGAACCTTGTCCACCGCGGACGCTGGTACATGTAAGGGTCTGGGTTTGGCGCTCTGCCAGCCCGTGCTCTACCAGGTATTGAAGCGGGTTAGCAACGACAAATGGAGGAAAACGACTGATACGAACGATATGATACAGTCTTGTGGCTTGCCGAAAGAAAAAGAACGAGCTGACGCCGCGCAAATCAAATCGCCCCTAGACACGCCCCCTCATCAGCAGCAAACAAGGCTATAATTTACCTCCGTTTGAGTTTGTATAACTGATGTCCTTATTTTCCCCTGCAGCTCAGTTTTTATCATTATTTTCAGAGTATTTTCGCATTTTTATTCCTAGAATAGTCTGGTATTTTTTCGATTGCCTTCTATAGGACTTTTTTTTCTATGGTTCTTAGTTTGATTATCGATCAAAAAGAGGTGGTTCTATCTGTGAGTTACGGCAGCTTGTTGCGGAGAAGGAATTGAATCGTAAAAGATATTCATTCTTGGAGGACGTTGAAATCCACCCCTAGCATTAGGCAAAAAGCCGAAGGCATTGGATTCTGAAAGTAGGCTAGCTCATTCAAATACAAATTGCGCTTTTATCGTCGCCCATCGCAGCTTGGGGTCGTGCGCATGACGACTGCGTCGCCTTTCTTTGCGAAAGAACGTTGAGTCAGACGGTAAAAGTGCGGCAAAACGTCCTACATTGACTTCAGTTCGTTCCCATTCATCGTTGCTGTTGCACCGGATTCGCTACATCGGCTTCAATATTCCTGTACGATTCCTCTGACAATCTGCTTGCTTCTCCGATCGTGAGAATTCAATTTCGAATCGAGGAATCAATTGTGCTAATAAATTCCAGTTCTTCGTGTGGCTATTTCCACACTCCTGCCACAAAGTGCAGTCGGCTGTCCAGACTTTGTGCAATGAGCAATGCCATAACTGAGGCGTCCTAAGGACTGGCAGTGTGTAGTGTTTAGTCATCATCCGTCATATTTTTATTCCGGCTCAGTCTCGATCACGTTCCCAGTGCTCTCGCGCGTCGTATCACTTCGTCTCGTCTCAACTCATCGAACCTTCAGCTTCAGTTCAGCATGCTCTTAGAGCTTTTCGCCCTTGTGTTATTCTTTATTACTCTGTGCAAGATTGTCGACGAGGATTGCAAAAAACGCATTGAATCGGCTCTCCATCAGAAGGATCAGGAGCGTGAACAGGAATTGACGAAGGTTATTCTTTACTTCTACAGACTATTTTCATTCACAGTATATGGAAAGGAGGAACCTTGTGATTCGCAGATGTACGAGGTCTGTTGCACGGAATAGGCGTGAATGTAGCAGGATGGCTGTCATGTGCACAGGTAACGTCTCGGCTCTCTCATTTGAATCACGATCCTCCTAACCAGACCACATCTCCAACTTGGAAAATCCACAGCGGGAGGGGGGGGGTCGTATTTGGTCTGAGAGATTTTTTATAGTTGATCTTTCTTGTTTCACTGACGCCCTGAAAAGGGGAGGGAATGTCGTATTGTTTTTTTGTTGGAGGAAGCGTATACGTGTATTTGAGCAGAAAAGTTTGCTGCGTTGGGAAAATTTTCGCCGTTGTTGACCATTGTTTTGCCACCGATCCAACCTCCTTCTCGCGCTCACAGCAAGTAATAATATTAACGCATAAGGGAAAAACTGCGAAATTTTTCGGATTGCGGAACAATTTGAAATAAGGTGGGAACGCAGGTGCGGGGCAGAGGGTCTTAGCGAATTTTTGCCTAGAGGCCTTTTTCGTCCGGTATGAGTGGTACGATCCTTTGTGCGAAGAGTGATTTCGCATTTTGTGGGAAGTGTGGCTACCGCGGCATCGTAATCGTTCCTTCTCCTCCACCTCTCCCCTTCCGTAGCTTATTTTGCATATTTTCAGATTCTAATCATACATGACGCTTCGGAAAATTCCCAACTTTTCTGGAATTTTCAAGATTGAGATGATTTTTCTCGACTTGCATGAGCTTACGATATCCTTCCCCTCTCTCTCCTCGCCACATAGCGGACTTCCACTAGGACTAGACTCATGCACTGTTATGATTTGGAGGTCAGGTCAGCGCGCCATCATTCAGTGCCATTTGCTTTTCCCATGACCCTTCTGAATCTGCGTTCATACTTTGCATTTTGAGCCATTCCGCGCTCTATCGGTAATCTTTGAAGCACTACAACTGTTGAGAGATGTTGTATGGCAGAAGACAGTTCCGCACTTACATGAAGTCGTAGACGATCCTACTTCTTCTAGTAGTCTGTTTTTAAGTGTCTCATATTATCACCACTTTCGCACTCCACAGTAAGTAAAAAGTCTGCGGGCCGCATACGTATGGCAGTTCTGACTCTTCCCTAATTGTCCCGCCCACCCAAACCCGGACGCTATTCTCTGTCACGAGTTCACTTTTCGCACCGTGTTTTTCGTTTTCTTTCACTGTAGGATGGCACTAGCATTAGATGACGCGAAGAAAGGATTAGCGAGCCAAAGAGGGCAGGATATCCATTTGCTGGCATAATGACTCAGGAAAAACTCGTGCAGTGAGGCTGCTAGAATGTTCTTCTGTTTTCATGATTTTTTTGCTTCTTCTTTTCTGGAGATACATTGCGCTGCTTTGAGAAAAAGATGCTCAAAGTTCGTGCATGTTTCTCCATTCCTCTCAGTTTTCCATTTCCCAGCCCTCCAGGTTAAGTCAAGTTGATTCGCTGGAAGCTGATCTATGTTGTTTCCCAAGCCTTTATCCCTATAAGCATTATCTAGCAATTCACGTAAACTAGTCGCAATAAAAGAAATCATTGACAAGTTCAATGTTTAATTACTTCTGCCAAACGAGGTTGTTAATGAAACCTTTTATTGGCCTAACGTTTCGACCTTCTCGTCTTCTTCAGAGGCCTGAAAATGGCTCGAAGCTTTTTAATTTGTTACCTACCCGACCAAAAGCCCTCCCAGTATTAGGGTAGGTAACAAATTAAAAAGCTTCGAGCCATTTTCAGGCCTCTGAAGAAGACGAGAAGGTCGAAACGTTAGGCCAATAAAGGTTTCATCTAACAAACCTCGTTTGGCAGAAGTAATTGAACATTCGACATCATGCCGAGACTACAAGAAGGGACAACGTGAAGATTATTGACAAGTTCTTTCTGACGTGAGTGGCTCACAAGCCTCCTTTTCAAAGTGGCAGCCACTCGATTCAAGGCTCACCGAATAGCGTCTGATTCTCCATTTGTAAGCGGTGAAGGCCGTTAATGTGGGACGTGGTTTTGCTGTGATACATGATGATTGAATTTGACGATGAATAATCTTATGAAGAATCATTGATGGTTTCGTTCGGTGGTGTTGGTGGTTTTGTTTCTAATGGAGCCAGCGACTACAGTAGAGTGCTGTCCTCGTATTAACATAGCGCTGATAGTTTTGAAATCTGATATGCAAGCGATCATTTCATAGCCGATGTTGAATTGTGCATGTGCGTTTCCCCTTCATTTCCCAATATCGTTGCTCTTATCAGTGAAAGTTTTGTTTTTCATCCACATTCCTTCTAAGTGGCTGATCGATAGTGCAGATCAGGCTATGTCTAATGGCGTCCTTTTGTGTGCTGAATGAGACAAGGGCATGACGCGCTGTCATAACTTTGCAGTATTATATCGGTTTATCAGAGGGCAGCTTGATCAAACGCCCTTTCTTTGTTGAATCTACTCGTCTGAGGCGTCGTAAATTCTTCGTATAGCCGTTTCGCTCTTTTGAAATGTCATTTTAATAGCCATTCACACATAGAAATGCGCTGCCTATGAAAATTTTTATCAATAAAATAAAACCAAACGTCTTAGTTATGACATTTTGTCGTCAGGAAGAAAGTTTGTGTTTACCGTTGATAGGCCGTTTATGGCTTCGTTGATGACGGGAAACGGGCGATTCTATCGTGAACTAACGGGGTCGCACCGCTCGCGCGCGGCGAGTTGCGTGGCTCTGTCAGCCTTGCATCTACCGTATCCACGTAGGTTGTGGTTAGAACGAAAAGCACTCTTTTAAGGATGCTCGAAAGAGCAGCAACGGATGGATCCCTGTAGTGATTTGGACGAGCTGTGCCACAACACAGCTCGTACGCAAAAGCTGCGGCGTCGCAGGCCACGCCCACCACCATATCGGCGACCACGATAGAATCGCTACATACTCGTTGATGACAGCAGTACAGATGAGATGCTCTGCACTAAATTGCTCCCAAGATCGTTTGCGGTAGACCAGGGTTAAAAACATATTAGTTCATCCGGAGATCGGCGTTCGTAAGTTTCTCAATCATCCATGGTTTGCCTTCCATGTACCTTCCCATTGTTGTCAGTTTGCTTTTCAAACCACGGGCTTTCAGATCCCAGATCCATCATCGGCCTTATCTGCAGCCTCAGGCTTCTAAGGATGCCTGTCTATCGCATTCTTGGTCGTGCTTTTAGAGGACCACTTCTGGGCTGACTTGAATACACCGATAGCATCAGCTTTCCGTTGGTTGTAACCATACCAGCGGAGGCAACATGTAGCGTGGAGGTGAGGCGGCGTTCATACCTTGCGACTGCGGAGAATTTGACGTTTTTTCGGAGCCCGGCGACAGTTTTTCAGAGATATACACGGAGAAATATTCCATACGTATCGATTGAGAATCCAGCTGAACGTTTAACTAGCATCAAGCTACTAGTATTTTGTATCTTTTGAGTACTAGTCTCGAAAAACGAGTGGATCGCGGAATTATCGGAAGCACTGATTCGCCAAGCACGTCGAAACCCGAGATTATTCAGCGTGTCCTCTAAAAGAGGGCGAAGGTGATGCAGTGGCAAAAGGGCACGCTTATCACGCGAACGGTCCGGAATCTGATCTCGGATCGGCTCTCACCCGTCAATGCGACGCCTTCTACCTCTTCGGCGACGTTCAAAGCCGTCTCGTTTTTGATATGCAAATGGTATCAGATTTCTAGAGGACAAAGACTGATTTGGTTCATTTATACTGCTCCCGCAGAATTCATTCTATAAGCCATTCACATTCAGAAAGCCACTACGATCCAGAACTGAAGCAGAATGGATGTCGCATCCCAAAAAAGGTTGATCAGCAGCGAAGAATTTACACTTTTATCCTTTAGTCCTCCTTCTTCCTCTTCCTCCTGACTCTAGATGTCATGGCAAAAGAACTCATGGAGGGACCACTGAAAACCATCCTCTATGCTGACGACATCGCCCTGATAGCGGACAGCAGGGAGGAACTTCAGGACAAAGTGCAGCGGTGGCAGGATGTGCTCGCTGCGAATGGACTCCGGCTGAACGTAAAGAAGACCAAGTTCCTAAGCTCATGCTCGCGAAGAGTGCCGCCGAGTCATCGTTAGATCGCCCATGGGCGAGAGCATCGAAAGGGTCGAGGATTTCCAGTACCTGGGGAGCAACCTAGCAGCTGATGGCAGCGTGGACCAGGCGGTGACGGCCCGAATCAACGCAGCCTGGATGAAATGGAGGGAGTCCACTGGCATCCTGTGCGACCGGCGATGCTCGAGAACACTCAAGGGCAAGGTGTACCGGGCTGTGGTAAGGCCTACAATGCTCTACGGCAGTGAGTGCTGGCCTATCTGCAAGAACCATGAAAGGCAGCTCCACTCAGCTGAAATGAGGATGCTGAGATGGGCCTGCGGCTGGACACGACTCGACAGAGTCAGAAACGAGGACGTCAGGGCAGCGAACTGCGATGGTACGGTCATGTACTGAGGAGGCCTGAAGACCACCCAATAAGGAAGGCATTGGAACTCGAGGTAGAGGGCAAGCGACCACGAGGAGCCCCGAAGAAAAGGTGGAGGGACGTCATCAAGAGGACCTCACTGAAGTGAAAGCCACAGCAGAAGATGCAGTGGATCGGAACAAGTGGCGACGTCTAACAAGATCAGCGGACCCTGCGACGGCGCGGAACTAATGGGGCGCTAGGAGATAGAAAAGAAGATCCTTTAGTCCTCTCAATGCGATAGTCGTGAGCTATGAAGCCGCCCTCAGTAATCGCTTTGACTATTAAACTAATCTCGGACAAGTTCGTTCTAGAAACAGTCGGACCGGATGTGTTTCAGGTTCCGTCATAGCTCTTATCATCTTTGTAGCTCCATAGATTCTGCCTTTCTCGGCCGTCGTCCTCTTGTTCTCCGTTCAGGTGCTTGAAGATTTAACAGCTAGAAACTAAAACCATAATCCGATTCGTTCTTCCTGTGAAGAAATGGGGTTGAGTCTCCTGTGCTCAAAACATTCAGTGAAAATCAGCCTGTTTTCACCCTTCCAGCCGCTTCATTAGCATACGCGTGAAGAATCTGACTGCAGACATGCGAAATCAGCGCCTGGTTCAGCTTAGATGCAATGGTCGTATGGCGTGCAGTACAACCGCGCTGATCTATACCTCGCAGTTGGAAGGGGCGTGAAAGAGTCTAGGAAATCGGTCCAGGTTGCCGGCGTTCGATCGGATGTTTTCGGAGTTGCCCGTTAGCTTCTGATGTTGTTTGAACATTTTGACTGAGAAGCAGGGTAACGTCGAAAGTGGCTGATCGATCCAACGAAGACCGAATTACCCCGAAACCGATACGGCCTCTTGGCTAGGTCCCCGGACGAAATACATTGGGTAATTTGGAGAGTGTACAATTGACAAGACGGTAGCTCTGCCCTTCTGTCTGGTCGAAATCAATTACCTATTGTACAAGTTTAAAGAGAAAAATGCATCGTAAATTCCATGTAGAACTGTTGTAAGACAGCCTAATAATGTGGTACATAGGATTTGGTGCAGATTTGATCGGCTGCCCATCCTGAAACTTGGTTTATCGTGGAGTGTTGGAATTAGGAATGCCAGCACACGACTTTCACTTTTTTAATTGTTCTTCGCTCTCTTCTAATCTCAAGAATTTGTCCTTCAGTGCACTTCTGTCCTGTAATTGGTATTTCTTTTGCTGCACGGTTTGTTCTCGTCTTTCCTTGGTACCTCGCGGCGTAGCCTTCTCTTTAGCCGGCCGTCTCTTCGAAGGTTTCCTTCTGCGATTCTTGAGGACAGCCCACATCTTTAACCACTTATAGGTTTGGTCGATTTGCGCTGAAGTTGTCTTCATCTCATTATATTTCCTCGGACTATGATTGAATGGTGGCGGGCTGCTAATTGAGGCAATGTAAAAAGTCGAACCTGATGTGGCAGCGGCAAAGAATTGATGCATACCCGAATCGCCCTTCGTTCTTCTTGTATTGGACATGCATGAAGTTGATGATGTCAACCAGGAATTGACTTCGGATTGCTATGAATTTTTGAGTGGGGATCTAATTACATTGATAGGGCTTCAGTTGCTCCTGCCATTTAATAGGTTGGAAAAAAAGCCTGTCACTGTTGTGATTTTTTTTTCTTTTTTATTTCTCTAACAAACATGAAATGAAAACTAATCAATAATATAATCGCCATTGTTAGCCACTACAGTGCTCCACCTAATGGGCAACTCAGCTATCCCCTTCTCCCAGAACTGAGGAGGCTGCGAGTCGAAGAAGTAGGCAACTTCTCGATTGATGCCATCAAATTCGCTGAAGGTTTTCTTACCTAGGAAAGCCTTGAGGGAGCGGAACAAGTAGTAGTCGGAGGGGGCTAGGTCTGGAGAATATGGTGGATGGGGAACGGTCTCCCAGCCTAGCTCCTCAATTTGGCGGGTCTCTTCAGCCCTCTGTGCGTCTGACTGTTATATGTGAGGAGCTGCACCGACTCGTCTCGGCCGCTTTTCTCGAAGAGCTTGCGCGAGTTTCTGGAGTTGGGCGGCGTAAACGGTAGCGGTAACCGTATGCCCTTGCGGAAGCAGCTCGTGGTGCAGCATGCCCTTCGAAGATCCAAACGCACGCAAGGACCTTCTTGGAGTGCAGGTTCGATCTGGGTTGCGTAGGCGGGTCTTCTCCTCGAGGGAGCCACATGGCACGACGTAGGTTGGAATCATAGAGGACCCAGCTTTCATCTCCAGTCACAATATCTTCCAGAAACTCCTTCCGGTTACGGTGTAGAAGGAGGGATCGACAGATGCTTACCCTGGCCTTACGCGTGCCATCTGTTAGAGCATGAGGTATCCATCGCGTGAGGACTTTTCTGTAGCCAAGGGCCTGAAGGCGGCTTAGAGCTGTTGTATGGCTACACCCTAGCCTTGTCGCAATACTTGCGCTGGTAGCCTCGGGATCCTTCGGCTGACAGTTCGAGAACGCCGGATCTTCTTTACGCGGCGAGGGCGTCCCAGACGAGGATTTGTTCTTGCACGTCGTCTCTCCTTCGCGAAGCGACTGATCCAACGGATTGGACATACTGACGGTGGTGGTCGTGTCTTCCCCAACAGCAAGTTGATCTACGGGCCGCTGCCGTCGCTCCAGTGCCGCGGCGCCACTCATAGAAGATGATCACTCGAAGCTGCTCCAGTGAAACTGACATCATAAATAAACACAGGGAAGAGCAGGAGCCTTGATATACCTCTTGTGGAAAAGCTTCGAGAATGTTCTACAACCTTAGCATGTTACGTCATGTTCGAGCTTCGAAGATCAAAAACTGTAGGCTATCTAAAAAACACTGACAGGACTTTCTTTCCAACCTATATATCGACGATGGCGGTCAAGTTTGCATGATTTAAGGCTTGATGACGGGGTACAGCATCGTGATGTGTGAGCTGGCAAATTCCCAATTTTCCAGTTTTCACCAAAATTTTGCCTGTTCGGGCGCGGATAAGGGGGGGTCTGATAGCCAGTGTGGAAGCAGAGAATTTACCCACTTCAACTTTTTTCCCCGGAAACTTTCCCTAATTTCCCCTAAAAATTTTGAATTTTGAGTGGCCGGTGAGGGGGGGTTTCAGTCACATGGAAGCAGGCAAAATGCACGGCAACAATCAGCAACGGAAAATCACGCGACAGTTCCCTTGACAGCGCACTATGCGCCCCCCCCCCTCTTTCCAGCGACCAAATCCACTCCTAGGAGGAAAAAGTACGATGCCCCCTATGTTGTTTTACACAACGATGCTGTACCCTGTCCGATGATATCCGTGAAAATGATAGGGCATATGACGACGGCATGGCTCGAGGCGCAGCCAGATCAGATTTTCCATCAGTTTTATCGGCCAGATGGCATAAATTGTGGAAAAAGGGCGTACTGGCTGCGTTTCCACGAATCATATCTGAACATAGGTGAAATCTAGTAGCAAAATTTTTGTCAAATCTGCTGGCAAGTTCTAGCGGAACTTCGATTTGTGAAATCCTGAAATTCTTCTTCGTGAGTAGCTTGACCATCTTCCGGACACGGAGTTCAAGGGCAGTTCGGCGACGGGGGGCTGCATTTTGCACTTTTGTTACTTCTCATCGATGTGTCGACTCATCTAGAGATGCCTTTCGTGAACTCACAGGAGTTGGCAGGTATTACCATGATGGCTCGACAAGCTCCAGCTCCACAAGAGTTCACAGGTTTCAGCGGGGTTAGTCTTGTATACCGAAACTAGTTAAGCGCCTATTAACCCCCCCCCCCTCCCCCCGTAGCCGAACTGCACCATAAAATGAAGAGGGTAAAGGAGTAATGGCAGGATATTTGCACCGTTGTCATAACGATTCTCGATTCATCACAGGAAAGCGCGTCAATCGCGCTTGTTTGCATGGGTATCACGGATTGTTCAGGGTACACATACCGGGCTATAGTGAACGATTAGGTCAGGGACTGTTGTTCCGGTGGTCTGTATCGGCAAATAGAAGCAATAGCGGCGTGTCCCTCTCGCACCTCGCCTATCCGCCTCTCCTTCATGTGCCGTCGCTGTTCGCCGGCTCGTTTCTAATCGCATCAATAATATCACCGATATAAAGCTTTTTCCATGCGCTTAATGCATTCGATAACATGCATTTGATGTGCATTTAGATTTCCAATTGCACTTATTATCACCGCAGTAGGACAGTGAAAGTGCTGTCAGGCTGAGGAGATCAGCTGACACAGCTGTTTTATTACAGTACTCCAGCTTTAGTGATAGGTTGCACTGTCTGTGGTTGTTCCGGAATCAGTTCTTCTAGAGATTTATTTGTTCGTTTCTCTACCACACGCGCCGTATTCGCGTAGCATTAATGAGAGCCTTGGAATTCTGGAGCATAAAGCTGCTTCAATAAGGGACCGATAAGGATTGAGCAGGCACTAGGGCCATGCAGTTGCCCCCTCTCAGTTCCTGTCCCTTAGCAATTCTATACCATGCTGTTATTGAGAATCTATGATTGTACAGTCTGGTTCGCTACGGATGAAGGGACGTATCAGGTGAAATGGGTGCCAAACCCGTTTTCCATCAGTTGTTGAGGTGGGTAGGCGACAACAGTTGGTGAAAAACTACTGATACAGTGATATAATACAGTCTTGTAGCTTGTCGCTCTTCAACAACTAGTGGAAAACGGGATTTGGCACCGCGCCAAAGATATCTCACCTGACACGCTCTTTCATGGCAACGAACGAAACTGTTGGAGATTATGTACCTCTACAGTCTCGGTATGGTTCATCACAGCCAAATGTACCCAGGTGCAAGTGTGTGTGCGATCTCTGAATAGATGTGTTTTTGGATACACAAAGCAATTGAACGAGTCGAACATGCCAGAGAATTTTGGCAGGATTCCAGTTATTGACAAGGGACTCAGGCACGGTTGTTGGGGATTCCCCGACGGCGGGGGCCGTATTCTGTCTCCTGGAGGGGGATCGTGTTTGGTCTAAGGAACAATTTATTTTGATGGTTGTTTTTTTCTTGTTTCACGGACGTCGAAAGGGGAGGTCTTGTTCGTTCGTTGTTGGGAGGGGAAGGGTTTTGAGAAATTCCGGAAAAAAGTGGTAGGAAATTGGGGAGAATCTAAGAAATAGCAGAGAGAGAGGAGGATTTTTTTTCACGCGTGTACACCCTCCTCTCACCCGACATTGATGGGGAGGGAATGAGGAGGTCGTCTCAACCCCCTCAAAAAAGGGGTTAGGGTCGCACGGACTCGCCAAAGTCCCCAACTGGGCCCTGATAGGACTCTTGGGTTTCCCAACACGTTTTTGTTCAACTAGGAATTGATCAAATCTTCTTATGTAGACGTCCTTGAAAAATATCGTAGCGACTGCATGTGAGCGCTGAATGACGTCCAGAAACTGCCGATGTTGTATGTTCGCATAACTGCTGTTCTCCGGCAATACCCTTTTCGTTAAAGTCGACTTGAATTCTCAAATCTGAAAGGAGTCCGTGGAGTGATGATTGGGAATTTCCGCCGACGCGAAATCCTCACTCATTACTGTGTTGTGGAATGTACTGAGTGAGACCTTTGTGTAATCTGCTGTCTCTTTCGTGTGTGCACTTTAGCTCATTTGTACCGTCACACAGATCAATAGATATTGTACCCCGTGATATGAGAGGTTCACTGGTTGTCCTTTTTCTGTACATGGGTCTTCAGCAGTTCTCCTGGCGCCTCAAAGCCTTCAAAGGCTTTTCGATGGCTGTCTGAGCGACTTCCACCTTTTGAAGATGAAACTTTCACATTATACGGGAGCTTTTCAAATCTTTGTTTGCTGGAAACTAACTCGGACAGATAAGTTCGATAATTATGAAGCTCTGGGTGATTTGACTAAGGTTGATGTTGAATCCGTTGTCCAAGATGAATCACTCAGTTCTTCCGAAATAATTCGGGACGGTGTAGCTCAATATTACTGAAGCGCAGCGTTGCGTGAAACCAGCACTTCCCAGCTAGTTGACTCATCATGGCACTTTTGGGCCGAATCAGTTAGGTCATGGCGGCTTAGGTCCTAAACTGTTCAATTCTTCGCTTTCTCGAAAGAAAAAGTGGGCAATCGATAATAAAATGCTTCCTTTCTCCGGGAATCAAGGGCAGTATTATGAGTCTATTTCGACTTGAACAAGGCTTCCAGTTTTTATTAGAACACTGGCTGCTTTCCGCTCGGGCCAAGGTTCGCTTTATCACAAGAAGTTATCACAAGAAGTTATCACAAGATGCGCGTAAGGGATAGCGCATTCGCCCGGAAAGCGTGAGGTGCGGGTTGGACTCCCGCCTGGGGTTCGACTTTTGCCCATAACTCAGCACTCTTGTGAAAGCTTTCAGTTGTACAATGGCATTCAGTGAGGCGGAGGTTGTGTAGTGGCACGCTTACCGCGGTCTCAGGATCTAGTCCCAGATCAGCTTTCGCGTTCGACAGGATAACCAAGCTTTTCACCTATCCGCAGTGATTGGAGGCCAGGTTCGTCAGGTGAGGTAGGCCTGTCTTATACATCGGAATACTGTTCATCTTTACAGTCCCTTCCCTCTTTTTTTTGTCTTTTTTTTTTTATTTTTCAACTACTTTTTTTTTTCTTGGCTGAGTTCCTGTCTAGTATACGGCCATTCATCAGAGCCACTGCGATCTGAATCGAAGTAGGATGCGTGTTGCATTCCAGAAAGGGAGTGGCCTACGGCAGAAACTTTTTTTCCTTTCCAAGGGATGCACTCCTTCGCTGAGGGGAGATCTTTCGAATTGTTCGGACCGATTTGTGTGGTCTATTGCCTGCGGGGACCACACAGTGCAGGTTTCATTTTTCGCACAGGTTCAGATTGTTCGCAGAATCTGCATCCAGTGGGGTCGCATTTTAGGGGCTGGGAGGTGGGGGGCGTATTTGCCCTGCGCAGTGAAAACGGCTAAATTGTGTGCTCTCCTGAGCCTCTACACATGCGACAACTCTTTTTGGAAATATTTCCGACCTGAAAGAGACCCTCCCCCCCCTCCTTCAACGGTGTATCCTCAAGATTGAAAGTGTAGGAGCGATTTTTATTTGATTGTCGTTTTCAAGCTGAGGCCATAGACGGCGCTATCCCGTCGAGTCAACTAGCTAACAGTACTAACTACACTCGATATCCGTGAGCTGTGGTGGGCGTGGCTGCGTACTTCAACTAGAACGTGGCGGTGGCTGTGCTTTTGGCGAGATATTTTCATTTTGAGACAATTGTGGTCACGTCTCTATCCAATACTGAATAAGAAGACAACTGTCTCAAACCAATATATCTTACGAGTAAGCCATTCTATGCCATGTTCGGATGCCACGCCTACTCCACCTCAGGGATAAGGAGTGTAATTCCTGTCATGACTTGAATCTCCCGAATAATAAGAATCTGTGGAGGTATTTCAGAAGCTCCCTTCGTCCAGTTGAAGAAAAGCTCTTTAACTGTTCAGTTACGAGTGTTTCCCATTCGCGGTATGATTGTATTTCCCTGTTGCTCAATGCGTTCTGTGTTTGCCACCTCGTCGAATTTTTATGTTTCACGCTCGATTGCGCATTTTTGTGAGCGCCAAGGTTTCTTACATTGTTGTCGGTATTAGCCTCATCGGCACGTTGAGAGCGAAACTGGTTATGTGGTGGCTGTAGATAGTACGCGGTACGAATTGATTCCACGTGAAAACAATCTCAGCCATGTCACCACGATTAGCCCGCCTATGAATTCCCTCCGAACAAGTTCACGATTAAGATCGTTTGCTGCCGTTTCATGCTTTTTCGAGGTTCAAAACCGGGTTTGTGGAAACGTGTCTGCCACAGTTCCTCAAAGATCGTAGTCTGCACTGGTTCGCTTCGGATTGAATCTCTCTCGGCTGTTTCAAGATTTGTTTCCCAACTTATCTTGAAGAGTCTGTGACGTTTTCCTATATCTTTTCGGTCTATAACTTTCAAATTTTCTAATTTTTTCGGAAAATTTGAACCCTGACAACCTTGACGGTATACTGAATGAAGTTCTCCGCTATAAAACAAACCCTTTTCGGGATGCAGCACGCATTCTGCTTCAGTTGAGAATCGTAGTGGCTTATTGAATGCGATGTGGCCTATACAATGACTTGCGGGGCCAGCCGATGTACAAGTCAGTGTTTTATCCTCCCAGACGAATCTGGTACCAATTTACCGTTCCCGGAGGGTAGAAGGCTTGGTTGGTCTGGGCGCGACCCGATCCGGGATTTGATCCGCGGACCGCGCTCGCCACTGTCAACAACTACTCCTGAGACAATACCTTTTCATAAGTCTGATCGAAAGAAGCTCTCTCGAGAAAGCTCCAAACCGTTTGGGAATTCCCACGAAATACTCCTATGCTGGCTAGTGAAGTGTGGTCCCTGCTGAACGCTAGGTAGACCATACGTTGGGAGTGGACGTGCCATTCTTTTCAGTTGAATCGCTCCTTCTTCAGAACACGTGCATTGAAACTTAGCCCCGCCCCCCGCAATTATATACGAGAAAGAGCAATCCTGGTATAAAACCGTGGAACTGCCATCGAACCCTAGAGAAGCAAAGAGCGTGGAATGTCGCGAGGTGTAGTTTGAATTAAGCAGTATGCACTTCAAATGCGGCATTCACCATAGTGAGAAGGCACCGCTATGTACATCTAACAACCTCTACATAATTTTTTAGAATTAGACTGTTGGTCCTGGGCTGAATAGCTCTTTGCCGGTGGAAAGTGATTGACGATCAGTTTCCTAAGTTTAAAAAGGTGAATTTTTGTCAAATACTACTCATGGATTTTTTACCAATGTCACCCATGAATCTGACGTTTCTCCCGGTATTTCTGGGTTCTATTACATACTTCTCTTCATTATTCAGTTTCCCGCTTTGAAGGAAGTGCGATCCTGATTGAGTGTCATGAGGTTGTCATCTCGCGTTTGGGGGGATTTGGCCAGCTGATTTTCACTTTGATGTTTGATGATGAAAGAAGGATAAATTGGATTGGGTGGAAATCCGCGAAACGATCATTTTCATGAGGGACGTCTTTTGGGTAAACAATACTGCCGCCGCCGTGCCAACGCTCCGCCCTCTGGGTCCGGCCACCCCCATCTTTCATTTTTGAGTAGTACCCGATAGTGCGGTTGTTCCCCTACTAGCTCACTGTTTAGAATGATGAGGGTGAGGTGATGAGGGGAAGAACTGGCACTAACAAATGAGAACTCGTCCGACCACGCCTTTTTTTCATCATGCACGCAAGCGCGGTTGAACGTGGAGTTCTTATATGAGGCACTCCGGGCGGATTCTTATTTGCTTTCTTCTTCACTTCTGTGTTACATCCCTTCTTGTCACAGTGCTTGAGCGCAAATCAGTAAATGTGGGTGTGTCTTTGAAACAAGCTTTATTGTGCCTTATGGATGGAAAATAATTGTTTATGATGCCTTAGGTCTGATTTAGGTGCTTTATATAGCTTCTTTCATAAAGTAATGAGACGCATTGCTAGGCAACGCAGTCTCATATTTACTGGTGGTTCTCTCCGCCAGGCTTACTTTACGTTTGAAAAACAATCGCATATTTCTAAATATTCCCATACGTTCACATATTGTTTGTGAACGTATGGGAATATTTAGAAATATGCGGTGGTCGATACCAGAGCGAATTCCGCTATGTTTTTCTTGCCATTCACATTAAATGAGGGTGACATTGCCTTCTCAGAAGTATAATCGTGGAGGTCGTGCGAAGGGCAATGGCATTGATAGAGCCGTCGAGAGATTTTCGTATAGTCTGCGCTGGTTAGATTATTGTTGCAGGAATCTCATCTCCTTTAATTCCGAATATCTTGCCTCGAGGTTAACGGTTCCTTTAGGGAGCGCCCACGTCTACTTTGCGTCACAGTTTTGAGCGCTAGCACTGGTGCACGTGCCGCTACCTGGATTAATACCCATACTTTCCTAGACACTCAAAACACCCACAACACTGCTATGCGCTCAGACTGACGCAAACTATGTTCGCACTCTTGCCCGATTAGACGATCTCAGTACGGTCAGGATGCAGTTTTATTATGTGGTTAATGTACTTTTTTCTTTTCCTTACCTATTTTCGTATTCTTGGCCTTTTTGTCGTCCGTGTGAACGACAGTCTAGTTCGCAGTGCCTGCTGGTTTCTAAGATCTCTCGTTCCTCTGTCATCTCCTCTTTCTCTCTGTCTTTCATGGAAGCTTGATGTGGCTTCTTGTCAAGACAGGGTTAAGCTATGTGGATGTGTGAAATGGTGCTGTGGTGACGACCCACTCCTCCCCCTGGGAAGCGGATCTCGCTACCTATGGCCCCCCTTGAAGGAGAGTCCTCGGTACGACCCGCTTCTCGGGTATCCCTCATTACCTGTTATGGACGACCCCTTTCGTGAGCACCTACCTACCTTTTTCATTATGTTTCCAACGTCCTACCAAGTTTCTTCACCAATTTTTTTTCTCCGATAATTCGCTCTTTCTCCCAAGAAAAGGGAACCGGAACTATGTTTTCAACATACTGCTAAATAGTTAAATGGTAGATATTATAGAAGTGCGATAACCGCGAAAACGTTAACAACCGGAGAAAAATTTTTTCCACAGTGACCATCCTTTGGAGGCAACGAACCGCCCACCCCTCTCTCCGACAACGACGGACGAAATAGGAGTGGCTCGCCCCGTCTACCTGCTGGGACAAGTGCGACCAGCGCCATGTGGCTATTGCTGCGTACAAAAGAGTTTTCCAACTGTCCTATAATAGTGTGTGGTATATTTGTCAATGGAGAGAATGGTAAAAAGACCACTTCGATACTTTTCAGGCAAAGTTGTGAAGCCAATGATGTCTCACGACTTTCTTCGAATTATAGCGTAAAATTGAAGTGGTGTTGCCATGGTGTTTTGGATAACAACTTTCCGCAAAACACTCATTATACGCGCCCCCATGACGACAAACCCCAAAGCGTGAGAAAGCAGACTTTGTTGTGTAAGGATATAGGTGGAATTTGCAGAACAAACAAACTTGAGACTGAGGCAGGAAGTGGGATGAGAAATGCGTAGCGACTGGGTGCTTTGGGTATTTGCCATGTATGGAAAGGCCAGATTCTCTTTGGAGACTTCGTTGCTGATCTTCACTTCATGGTATCCTGTTGAAGGGCGAGAACTGCGGGCAACAAGATCTCCTTTCGCTTGCATTGTCAGTGCTAGCCAACGTTGAGCGATCGCACAGGTGATGTACCTTCTTGTCACTGGAAATTTGTTGGTGAAAGACGATCGAAGGCAACTGTGGACTCACATTGCTCTTGTAAATGGCTTCAGGAAACGACCAGAAGAGCCGTAAGGAACGCGGCTGCATGGGCGGGCGAAAAAATGTGCGAAGCGCGTTCAACGAATTTTTGCAGAATGCGCTAAGGTGCTGCAATTACTGATATGGTGAGGCAATGAATAGCAAGGACAAGTTCAGGATTAGTGTCGCGTACACCTGGTAAACGTCGTCGCGTACGTCTCAAAACAAAAGGAGGAGGAGGGCAATGTTGAGTAAAAAGATTTGATGTTCCCTTGTTTTGTTTTTTGCGCGCCCATTGTTCAACTGACAGCTTGCCCCGACAACCCTCGTCACTATTTTGAAATTTACAGGGTAAGCTAAGGAGCCCTGGTCGGCAGGCCACTGATGGATCAGTCTTCAAAACGAAGCTACGTGTAAAGTAGATGGCAGAAAAGTAGTAAGACTGTAAATGCTTCTAACGACCTTATACGTTGCACACCGCTGGAAGAACACAAACATAATAAGACGCATCAAGAAGATTATGTCACCAGAATGCCTTTGCTGTCTTCCTAATGCGAGATACTGAAGAGGTTTCTAGAGATACCAATGCTAGGACGATCCGGTATTATGAAACACCAGTCGTAAATAGACCTACAATCTAACCAGTATCGCGGTAGCTGGCGGGGGTGGGGGTGGGAAGGGAGAGGTTCCCGGAAGCTACGGCTCTCCGAAAACGCGAGCCGAGCCAGGGCAACAGCTGGGAATTTATCATATTCGGTGGGTGGATGCCTATGCGTGCGTGCGTATCAAATGGTTATGGTGGCAGCGTATAATACCATATTGTCAGGCGAGACGATGACCGCGGATGGAAGCGCCGCATAGGGAAATGGCGACTGGACGGTCATTGTGTGTGCACTGCGTGGCGGGGTGAATGATTATGAAGCTTTGTATAAGTACCATTGTGTGCGAGCTGTAAGCGAGACTTCGGACAAGTGAGTGGGAGAAAGCAAGTTCATCGGATGTCGTTAAGAGAGGGAGTGGAGGAGGAGATGTTCGACTTACAGTCCTCATAATGACGGCTTATGAATGACACCGTAGTGGAATTTGTGACGTCTGGTTTTCCGTTTGTAGCTTTTTGGCTCGGCATCCGAAAGCTCAAGTACAAGTCTGTAACCTGTCCTATTTCTAATGAATGACCATGCATTTCACATTTTATTCAGTTTATCTTCTCTGGATGGGAAAAAGGTAATGTTACAACGGAATATGCGGAGGTCCTTGTTTTTGTCGAGATTTTTATTCACTTTTGAAACAGCGAGGTCTTGTTTGTCGATTTTTTTACTTTTCAAACCCAGTCTGGCACCGGTCGATCCGCAACGAAGCATACAACTTGAGTGCCGTTGAAGGCACATTACAATTCAGCAGGTTGTGGGTAGTTCGAGTTGGGCGTGCAAATGCAAGCGTCTTTGAAGAAATAAGCCGGTAATCACCACCCAAAGTGTTTTGAATGAAGCCCTCTTTGGCGCAGTTCGGCTTGGTGGGGGTGCCCGATGGTGCTCGCTATCAGCTGAGCTGTGCAGACCACCTCGGCTCACTTTACTATTTTGGAGTGCGTAGCTCGCCAAAATGGAACCTGTTGGTGAACAGGAGTGGCAAAAGGAACTAAGGAACTGGCGAAAATGAACTTTGCAGCCAACGCAAACAGAAGAGTGCCCCCTCTTCCTACTGAAATTGCGACATTGTGTAGTCACGGCAAAGATAAGCGGCGTTCCAAGGAGAGGCCAAACGTTGAAGGGACCAGGGATGAAAAGGATGAGAAAAACGAGAAACAGCAGCGCATGGGTCAATGAAAAATCTCTCTAGGGTGGAGAATACCTCGATGAAAGGATGATGTAAGCGTCAAGAGCATATAGCACTGTTGTCGGGCACATTTGAAATGTGAAATCGGCCGATCTCGGCTATGAAGGGGATTATTCCACTCATCGTCAGTAAATAGTGAAATGCGTATTCAAGGACATGCATGTTCCGCGGCAACTCGATGGATTGAGATTCACCACCTTACACTGGTACCGGCCTTCCTCACATCCTCCGTTACCGGAAGGGTCAGCGGTTATGAGTTTCCATCCGTTTCTCCGCCCATATGCTTATCGCAGTATGTGTCTTTGAGAGATTACTCGTCACTAACGTAACGCGTAACTACATAGGTATAGCATACTCTTCTTGACAAAGTGGTGGTGTCATGTTTCGATAGCACCGCTTCTTGAGATGTCGGCAGTGAATCTTTTTCGGGATTCAGCGGATCTTTCATTTGAAAATGTCCTGTACGTCAAGCGGAGAACCGTACTCATCGTCCATGATCGTGCTGTTCCCATCAGAGATTTGTAGGCGGTTGGTCTACATGGATCATCAATGCTCCACGTAGAAAACGCTGTAACCACTCTAGGAAGCTATTGAACGAGGGCAAAGTTGTGGGTTGGAAGCAGTAGGCTATTGAAGTTGTACCAAGCCGCTTCTGTGCAGTGGGAGATAGCTGAATTGGGTCCACTGGCTGCAGCAGCGCGCGTGCCATTGGTTCCTCGAAGTGTAGTGGGGAAGGGCGGGAAGTTAATTCGTACCTGGCAGTGGCGCCTGTCCATGACTGCGCCCACGTACCTACGGCCCACCAGTCACTAATCAAGCCAATCGCTGCTGCTTCTGCGCCACTTCATTTTCTGGTTGCTTGAATGCTGTGTTTAAGCCCCGGAATCTTTGGATGTCGACGCAAACGGCTATTGAGGATAGCATGGGCGCAGAGACGTAATCACTACCCTTTAGCCCTCCGTGCGAATTTTGGAGCCGAAAGTGGCACAGTACTCCATCTGTAGATACATTCACGTCCCACATGGCGAGGACCGTCCTTCGAGGTGAGGGTTGTTGTGAGGGGGTCGTATTGAAAGCGCCATTTTACTGACCGCTGTTATATTCCCTGACGGTGCCGGTGTGAGCCATGTAAGCTTATGTATGATATTTTTTTTTCGCTGTCTAATTTTAACTGCCTAGTTTCCTTTTTCTTTCCATCTTTTCTGGTCCATTGATCTTCCTCTTCTTCAATGTGCATGGAACCGTCTTGCTGGCGTGAGTGTGTAGCGCTTGCCTAATTTAGCGAAGGGTGCGATGAAAAGCCGGCTGCTGCGCGAATCAAAGTTATAACATTCCTCGCTTCAATCCAGGCATGTTAGGGCAAACAAGGCAGCGATTGTCCATCATTCATGTTCCTCTGTGAGAAAAGCTATGCTTCCAGAACGGGAATGACACATAGCATGATGACTAATCGTTATTCAGTGTGCGTACGTCTCTACCACAAGTGCGCTGTGATCGTGTTCGATTTCTTCTCAGTGGTGTGTATTCGTTGGGGAGCAGTTGCGCATGAATATCCTTTGTTAGCTCTTGAAAGCGGCTTATGGTTTCACCCCGTTCATATGGGTGCTCGTAAGCTGTATACGTTTCGCGGCCCTCCCCTTTCATCATTCCACACGCTGAACCGTCTTTTGTAAAGAAACAAAATGACTTTTGCAAATACTGCCAAGGTCATGTGTACTGTATAGAGGCGTCATTGGAGCTGGTTTTGTCGGCATTCTTGACAATATGAGAGGCTTTTGCAGCATCATTTTCGTTTCTGGAAGCATGACCAATTTTTCGGGCATCGGAATATTTTTCCTGACCTGCTCGTTCTCTTCATTTTCTTATTGTCGGCCTTTCACTCTGCAAATCGCTACTCTTTTCGTACGATCATAAACCTTTTTTAAAAGACGTTGCTGCCTACCATATAAATTCCGTAGACTTCTTCTTGTCAGTTAGTTCAAATGTCAGTGTGACCTTCCTATTTCTCGTGTTTCTTCGCTATCCTCTTGCTTCTCATATCACCCCCAATAATGTACAGAGAACCCCCAATAATGTACCGAGAAGGATACCTGAAACAAGCAACTGTGAGCATTCTCAGCAGAGACTGTATGAGACTATCTTTATTCTTGTG
>MU966552.1:4973-16887 GCA_036418165.1 Cooperia oncophora
TGCGCAGTCAGCGGTGATCGGGGACCGTAGTAACAAGTTAATAAATAAATGGATAAATAAACAACCGTTACATCTTCTTCATTGGCTCGCCTCTCTGGCGACAGTGGTCGACTGTTTCCGCTCACACAATTAGTGTGATCTAAGTTCTGAGTAGTGTTGAGAAGTCAATAGTTTGCGATCAACTCCTTTGTGGGAAATCAGCATCGATCAACCTGGGCGTGATTCGTTCCGAGATTCGCCCTTATCCCAGTATGAACGCGGTAAAGAGCGCCATTTGCTACTTTACCACCTCCGCCCAACCTCCGCCCAAAACTTGATATCTATTCCAGTGTTTTTTGAATGCTAGACCCACCACAGATGTATTAAGGTTTATTTATAATTTTGGCATTTTCAGCTTGGTGGGAGGAGCAGCAAGCACGAAATGATATTGGACTGCGAATTTCCGTCCGCAACATCTGTGTTCGTGCACTGCAGGCTCATCCATGCGATCTATGGACACCATGCACTCTTCTCTCATCTTTGCCGCCATCGACAATAGAAGAAGTTAGCCTGTGAAAGCCTATGTTGCCATTGAATGGCACGCATTAACAGCTGCATTTTCAGTTGATCATAGAGCTGAGAAATATCGTATCAAATAGGAAATCGCCACAGACTATGCTCAACTTCCTGCGTGTAGTCCAGTTTGGTGCGATTCTCACAGGAAATTCTGGGCATGCCAAGATGTTGACGGTATGTGTGTTTTAAATGATTACGTGCCAAAGTTATGTCCGCTTTTGTTGGTGAACGCCTCTCGCACAGAGCCAATGCTAGAGCTGATGTCCTGCACAGTTTTGGATGGACAAGTGAATTCGGTAGTATTCAGCCATCGCGATGACGCACGTCTTTTAGGATACCTTCATCAAGACGTTGTGGGCAAAACGGCTCGGAAAGGCATGCTTGTCCCCAGCACTTCCGCGAAAGCCCATTGAGTTTGCGATTGATGAATTCGCTAAACACAAAGTGGATCCGAACGTCGTTGCTGAGTTAGTTTTGTTTCCATTTAGTGCAGATGAACAAAAGAAGAAAACTTTCGATGCTGATGATGGGGCTTAGCAAGGGGGATGGGTTCAGTGCGGCGCCAATCCTTTTTTTCATTCCGCAAGCGACAAGACTGTATCTATCATACCAGCCGTTTTCTACCAGTCGTTATTGCTTAGCCGCTTCAACTACTGGTGCAGAACGGGCTGGCGCCGCGTCAAAACCATCCTCATTGGCCCGCCCATCTTCCGTAATGGAAAGGCGGTGGGACCCTCGTTAGGAGTTTTGGAATTTCTAAATGTTTTTGCTATCATCGGAAGTTGCGCTCACGTTTCAGATACGTTGATGAATTCTGTGGTGTGAGCGAATTACCTGACAAGTTGCTTAGCTATGCCCTAAAACTGGTTGAATTAGCATCAGCAACTGAAGATCGGCGTGAGATTACAAGTTTCCTTGAAGTTGCTCATCAAGCGTTAAAGGTAAGTCTGGTGCTGGCCTCTCAAGGCAGTGATGGCTTTCATGAACCCTTCAATGTAAGGCCTGTGAAATTTTAGGTCAATGAAGTTCATATAGTCGCTGAGAAACTATTTTCTGCATTCCGAGACATTCTGTACACGGTTTCTCCATACAATTACCCTGTATGTAGCTACTTCTCTATTGCTTCTGGACGGCTTTTACGTTCATTTCTCCCTAAATACGAAGCATACTCACCTCCGTGGATCCTAGTCCTTACTGTGTGTGGGGTCAGTGGGTTCGCAGCTGCATTGGCGTACCGATTTCTTTGGTTCCGGGAGCCGCCCACGCTACCGCGCGGTCACCTACGCGCCTAACCATGGCCAGCGCTCTACTTGTCTGCGCCCGTTCACTTCTGGTTGTTCTCTACCTCTGACTGCGTATTGGATTTTCGTAGCAACGCAAGTGCTGCACCTTGAGGATAACGAGGGTGGAGTACTTCCCTCCAGTCCCGTTCCTGTGCATTTTTAAGGGGTCAAGGTGAGGGGCTGCTACAGCTGCGGGCCCATCCAGCTCACACACATAAAGGACCGTCCTCGAAGGTGAGTGAACAGTTTGCCTTCAAAGCTGCACGACTTGATTTCAGACTATACAATTCATTGTTTCCCATCTTGCATCCACATGTGGTAATGAAGATCGATTTTTCGTTGCTGGATGTACATCGGTTAGCTTTACTTTTTGATTCCAAGGCAAAGTACCTTTCATATCCTGGATCTGGTGGGCGTGGCTGCGCTCTTTGTGGGATGTTGCCGCTATGGGACCACCAAGTCCTTGTTTAGCAGAGGGCACGATGACAGTGGTCCCAGTTGGGAATTTTACTCAAAAATGAGTCTTGCGCTAAGTTGAAATGACGTACACAGCCACGCTCTACCATGTCGTGGGTATAGTGTGTACGTGCATGCATATCTTGCGTACTTTTCGTATGGAGTTGGTCCTACAAGGCTTGTCGTAGCTGGAGATTCCTAGACGGGAGTTTCGATGGGTTCGCAAGTCGTTTCTGTTGGATGGAGGAAGGGAAAGGGTCGTGTTTGCCCTTGGGGAAGATGTTTTCGGTTGTTGACTTTTTTCGGTTTCTCCTGTTTCAACTACCCTATATATTACATCTCCCCCTGTACACCCTCCATCCTGCTCATGCGCAGTTTTTTGTGAGAACAGTGAGGGATTTTCGATAAAACCTCGAGTAAGTGGTAGGAAGTTCGAACAATTAGTTAGGTGGTAGGGTGGGAAAGGGTTTCACCAGAGGTTAAGTCCTGAACGGTGGTCGTTATTTGCCAAAGGTTCTGTCAACGGCAAAACGTGCCCTGTTAGCCCTCTCGAGTTGGACGGGCTTCATGCGAAAAGTAGCGATTAGCGATGATTTTTATAGTATAGTATGTAGTGCCTTGAAACGTTTTTGGATTCTCAATGTGGTACTATTTTTAGATCCTCAACTTCATTATGGAACGTCGTCGTGAGAGCGCTATATGCAAAGACGAACTGGTGTGGTACACTAATCGCGAGAAACAAATGGCCACGGATAGGAAGGTGAATCGCGCCTTCGAATGAGTAGTTTCGCTGAATGTGGACAAGGAGATAGGATCAGGGTGCTGTGCGCGGCATTCGCACCAGGACCTAAGTGATTCAATGCGAAAGTGCTACAAGCGGTGTTAACTGGTTACAAATACCGCTTACATCGAGATAGTTCCTACACTCTGACCTTCTGGCCCGCATCAGTTCTCGTACACACAAAGCTGCTATTTCAGGATCCAAACGTCGAAGACTTTGGTGCGTACTGCCGATGCTTCTTTGAACAAGGCACCCGGTCTTCTTCATTTCATCTGCAGCCGTCGTCATTTTGTGAAGACGGTAATGAGAGCAACTTGTACGAGCGTGACGTGCTTGCAATAGCGATGCCACAAATGGTAAGAATGCATTCGTTTTCGCTGCATATGTACACTGAAGCGTGTCGGGGGGGGGGGGATTTGGCGCGGCGCCAGCTCGTTCCACTATCAAATGTTGAAGCGGGCAAGCGACAACAAGTGGAAGAAAACAGGCTGACGCCGCTGCTAACCTGGTTCCTCTGGCACGCCTCAGGGGCATCAGTGAGAAAGACTATTTATACAGATGGAGGGGTTAACATACTGGAGCTGAAATGAGCTTTCAGGCGAAACAGCGGTTACCTTTCCATCCATTCCTATATCTGGCAGCTGGCGATATGGAGCGATACTTGGTTCCGATTGTGGAGAAGGAACTTGACGTTTACAATGTGCTCGTGAGTGTCTCCTCCAATATTACACTATATACTATTTATTATGTGTAAATTAGATTTGCTCGATCAAATTTGCTTTTTACCTGAAGGTATGTGGTCCGACGAAAGAGCAGTAGGAATCGTTCACTATGAGCTGTATCCTCGTTCACCTAGAAGGAATGAAGTTGGGACGTTTTGGGCGCTGTAGAAGGTACAGAACATGGGAAGTCCTCTGTCGTACTTTTAAACACCGGAATTGGCTGAAATATGGTTAGTCTCGTACGTTTGGTATTCCCAGCGAGGGGGTCTTTCTTGTCTTTGGGAGAAATAATTTCGATTATTGACTATTTTCAGACCTCTCCTTCTGTAGTTGCCTACCTAGCCCCTCCCCGCCCACTCCACCTCGTCACCGACGGGACTTTTTTGGGAAAAGTTAGGGCAGTGGAGAGTTGTGGCTAGAATGGCGCATGGTGTGGGGAGGGGGGAGTGTACCAGAGGAGGAAATTTGGAAGGCTCGTACCTTGCAAAAGAGTTCCTCAGCGGCAGGACGTACCCTGACTGTGATCGAACTCTGTGCTCTCATAGGTTGAAGGAAACTAGCTAGCCACACATCCGAACTATCCTGGAGCTTCATTCGGCGTTTTATTGGAAGAATTAGGTTTATACTTTGAATCTTCGTATTTTGTCTCGGAAAGAATATGACACATTTATTCTATACCATCCCATGGCGGGCGGAGCGTATGTTCTGTATAGGCTCTGTAAATGTTGGCCCAATGCATACCCGCCATCCGAGCTGATCGCGTTCCCATCAAAGTTATTTTCGCACCACAGTCCCCGACCTTTCGGATGGTCCACACACACGCAGACACACACACACACACACACACACACGACACCAACCCACACAATCCCCACACAACACCCCATCACAACACAACACACACACAGACCACCACACACACACACACACACACACACACACACACACACACACACACACACACACACACACACACACACACACACACACACACACACACACACACACACACACACACACACACACACACACACACACACACACACACACACACACACACACACACACACACACACACACACAACTTCTGCTTCATAACGGACGCACCCGGCTTGCCGGGCGAATACTCCGATGTGCATGGTGGAGTGAGTTGTGCATGGGAAATGAGTTCCCCCTACAATTTTCAACTCAGCGGTGGGGCGTCAAATCGCTCGACCCACTTCTTACTCCACATTTTCCCGCTGCTCAGGTAGTTCTGGGTTCAATTACAGCGGATTTTTACCTTGGTCCCGCCTACCCAGACAAGCGTCCGCCGACTGCAGGCTGCCGTGCTCTTCCCAACACCCAGTTCGGGTGTGCCTCCTTCTGTTTATCTACCTGCCCACTTTGCTCCGATGCCAGTTTTCCCGCTGGCCGGCAGTGTACCGAAAATTTGAAGATTGAGTTCGCCCGCCGTCCGAACAAACGCTCCGCTACTTCGGTATGCCCCCCACACCCCATTGTGGGGTAGTCTAATTGTAAGTCATTACTCACCGTTCGTGCACGCCGCCGTCCATTAAATGTTGCGAGGATTAACTTGAGCTTTGTGTATTGCGTAATATTTCAACAATGCTTCTTACCCACCCCCCCCCATCCCAAAGTTGACGGCGTTTAAGAGTTTTGTTGACAACGTTTTCCAAGAGATTACGTCCGTGACACCGCTCAGCAAATATAGGGCCCCGCCCATCGTGGGCGGAGCCTATTCTCCTATTGGTGTGTCCGACAAACAGACAACTTCTGCTTTAATATATATAGAGTATGATGCTATGATTACTATCAAAACATATAATAGAGTATTGATGCTATGATTATTATCATGATACTGCTGGCCTTTCTAGTGGCTCAGCCGGCTATGCTGCGAAGTGTAAGCTGGCTCAACGCTCACCACCAATTCCCCCGGTCACGACTGCTCTCGATAGCTGTTGGAAAAATAAGCGCCGAAGTTATTTCCAAGGTATCTACTTTGGCTCAATTAGTTTCTGAGTGCGATGAGTAGCCTACTGATGTGTTTTCAGGGGTCAGAATTTCAGAATTTGTCCGCACGAGAAGAGGCAGTCATCGATCGGCTGCTTAAGCAGACACCGTCTAGAAAAGCTGTTGTATCATGTGTAGCCATGTGCTTCAAGAAATTACCACTATGTAGGTACTTTTATACAGTATCGAGTAAGATCCTATTTATAGCCGCCCCTACAGCTTGAAGCCTGCACAATGTTTTTCAGCAGTACTTTCTATAGTTGTGCGACAAGGGTATCATCGCGTTGCGAAGACATTTTACACAATGAGACCATTCTTCTCTCTTACAGCACGACCCTCTTCGCAACCTACCATTTTACCAAATGTTTACCCTCAAAGCGCGCAGAAAGGAGGGTAGACACCTCCGGTCAGGTATCGAAGATAGTAGTCTGCCGCTAGATAAAGCGGGTAAGGGGAAAGGGATCACCACATTCTTGCCCTTGTACCACCCTTGAAACGGGACAAAACTGTAGAGTCTTCATCCCCGCCCCTTGTGTGTTATTTTTACAAGAGTAATGCTGGTACGATAAAGAAAGCGTCACAGGGTAAGGCTACTCTGTAAGCAGTGGCTATAGGTGTCATAGGATGTGCCAAGATTTGATAGACGTTCAGACAGGGATCGTTGTGGAAGTCACAGGAGGAGGGTCGCATGTGACTGCGAGCTAGATGGGGGCTGGGTCCTTGTAAGCGTAGGTCTCATTCAGAAGTGGGATGAGCAGCGGTGCTCGGGTTTGTACAGCCACTGGATGGTGAAAATTCATTCATTATTCTTGTTGTGGAAAATACTTGAAGAGACACCTGATGACAGCGGCAAATTGCAAGCTAAGAAGAGCGGAACGGGGGGTGACAATAAGTACGGCGGCAGCCTTTAACGGTGTCATTAACAAACGAAACACAGTATAGGCGGACCTTTCCTAGCAGCAGAAGCGCTTCTGCTTGCACGGTGAAGCCTTACCTGGAAGTAACACCTTTCCAACACCTCGCGTGGAAGTCGGATGCATAGCGCAGTACAGAAAGAACGTCAATAGGCGCCGAGTGGAATATATCCAAGCAAAGGATACACCCGGAGCTTCTTGCCTATTTCCAAAAACTACCACAAATGGCTCGCTCCAGTTCAACTGCTGAATGCGCGCGAACGCTCGGGGATCCGATTCGATACCGTTTCATGCTTTTCGGGTAGGAGGTCGAATCAAGACGCCTTTCTAAGAGGGGATCGTATTTAGCAGCAATTTGATACAATACGATGGCTTGCTCAACATTCAGGGCCATAACAGCAGGCTTAACTGTTTGACGGCAGTGATGTCAAACAAATGCGCGGTGAAACTTTAAAGGCACATTCCGCGATAAAATAAGGCTATGACCTCTCAAATGTGTCGGACGATCCGGAAGGCGATTTTTGAGGCTGCGCTACTTTCAAAATGTGAAAAACGGCAAGAACTCCGCTAGAAGCTGACTAATTAGGCCCATGGACACCCCTTAGGCCCATGCCGACCCTCACCGGCTGCTTACTAGCTAGTAGCCACTATGTTATCTTCTCTATAACATTTCGGACTGCTTTTTCTGCTGCTTTTCTCCGCTAATCAGATACTTAGCACTTTTTTGTGCCTATTTGAGTTCCGTTTCCCGCAATTTGCGGTCGCGAACTGTGCCTTTAATAGAACGGCAGCACGCGTCTCTTCATCATTCTATGTTCTCAAGATTTAAAAGTTTCTCAGAGATGATATCACACAAGAAACAATTTAGGTGAGACAAAAATTCGTTTGCTGGAGATAGGTAGAAAGATTGCACAGGATTGGTTGGCGACTCCCAATATAGAACCGGTGAGGACTGGAAGGATCTTCTCATGTTAGCTCTAAGGCCAGTGTGACGAACATTAACATCTAACATTCCGCCATTTAGCCGATGGATGCCGCTGAACGGATGGGAATTGAGGAGCAGGTCAACCGTCTTGGTGAAGCCATTGAGAAGTATAACACTGAATTAATCCTCAAGAAGGTACTTCTGACGAATTCACGTTGTTAGTATTCAGAATTAGTTTGGGGGGTTTGTAAAGCAGCTGGGAGAGAAAACAGTTGATTTATGGAAGCCAGCAGAATGCTCTCACGAAGCGGAATTGCGCCTAATATTATTGAATTGAGAGCATATTACGTGATAATCGTATGGTTCGAGAAGTAGACTGGACCTCAGGATCATTCTGCCTTCCTCGTTGTGCGCAGCTCCTCTTCACTGCAACGTAAGGAGGGTGCACACTGAGGAAGGCGCAATTGTCACGATTCCCCGCTCATACGTTCACGGGTAATTGCGGACGGCGCTTTTATGAAGCTGATATATGCTTTCTTAGTCTGGCCTCTTCAATGAGAAGACATGCGATCTAACAGAAACTCCTGAAGCATTGATCGACTACATCTACTCGAACAGTATTGACTGGAAATGTGAGAAAGAACGAGGTTTGTGTATTTCTAACCGCTATGCTTCGCTCTTTAGGTTAAAGGCAGTTGGCACAATGGTTTCCTTTTCGACCTAAAATGCTAGTAGGCGCTATATAGTGGGGAAATGGCGAAAGAACGGAGTGAAACGGTCAAAATCCTGCGAAGAAAAAGCCTCCGTTCTCAGTGACTTGAAAATCGATTTCGGACGAGTTTCCCATAGGCATCTTGCAGCATCACGGCCGCTTCATACCAATCCCTTCGCTTCATAATTTGCTTAGCAAATGAATGAATACGAGCGTCAGGAACGGTCGTCCATTTGTGGGCGGGCGGGCGTGGCGGGCGTTTGGGACGTAAAGTTGTGGCTTGATAGGGCCCTTATAAGGGCACCTTCCTTGGAAAGCGCTATGCAGCGCCTGCTCAGGGTCGCGGAATTCCGTCCTGCCAGGCGTATTGATCCTAGTCGTCTTGGGGGGGGGGGATTTATCGTGCCAACTGCCTTTAAATGTACACCGCACGGTTACCTGAAAGCTGCGTCCTTTCATGCGAGGTGGACAGTTGCAACATCATAGCAATGCAGCACTCCTTTCATACAATCGAAAGTGCGCATAAAAAAAGCTAGAAGGTTGTGATCGTCTGTTCTTTCACCAATCGTTCTGTCTCAGCTGCTATTCATACGCGACACGATACACATACAGTCACGTCCAAGCCACACGGCCAGCATACGCTTAACTTTGGCCGCACACGCTACGTGCGTGCGCCTTCTTGCGTATGAGTTGTCACTTGATCGAGCAACAGCACTTGCACCGCTTATCGAATAGGGCCGTGGATAGAGTATTTCACTATCGCAAGCTTCTAGCTCATCGTCGCGTTCTTGCCGATTGGAGGGAGTGCTGCTGCATTTCTATGGCTAAGATCTTCTCCTTTTTGCGAAAATAATCCGTCATTCAGGTAGTCGTGGAGTGTGTCTTTAGGTCCTGTTTAAATTTAGAGCAGACACTGGCTGTAATCAAGCAACTTGCACAAGTTAACCACATGAACAATTTGGAATCGATCCAAGAGCAGTTGGTTATGAATTGGTTGATTGCTGACAAAACTGATGACGCTTACGCTGTGGATCCCAACGATGTGAGCACCTGATCCGCTCTTACAAACTTATATAGCTGATATCGCCGCAATCAGTCGGGGCGGTGTTTGGAGGGATGGATCTAGCCCACCCGCTGCGTTTTCACCCTTGGCAATTTTCCTGACGATCAGTATTGGTGGGGAAAGCAGCTGGAGGCAGGATACAGCATCGTTGTGTGAAACGCATGGGGGGCGGAGGTGGGGGGGGGGGGGGTCGTATTTGATCGTTGTTGAGAGGGGGGGGGGGGGTCGTATGTGCCTTTGAGAGAAATTTGAGAGGAAGAGATATCCCGCAGTTGTTGACTTTTTGTGATTTTTCCCGTTTCACATGTTCACATGTGCTATTTACCACCCCCTTCCCCCCTCCCGCTCGACGGAAAATTTCCGGGTGAAAAACTGGAAAAGGAAGCTGGGAAGTTGTGAGGTGGTAGGTAGGTGTTGGGGAAGGGGGGGGGGGTCGTACTGACACCATCATTTCACACATCACGATGCTGTACCCTGTCTGGAGGAGGGTCATTCAGCCCCTTCTGACACCGGCCCAACTGAATGCGCCGATTACTATTATATGTTACTAAGATTCTGTTATAATTGTTAGACGATGGGCAACACTGGTGTGGATGTGGGCATGAGCACTGGTGATGAGAATGAAATCTTCCTTTTGCCATTTTTCGATGTGGAAGTCGACAGGTAGGAGTGCGAGCCATTTCTTGCGTGTGCTTCCCCGCGCGCGGTATCCTCAGTGTGGCTCTGTTCCAGGATTGTACATGTGCTGAAGCAAATCAATATGGAAAAGATCATGCTGGATCTCATCACTTACCTGCGAAGGGTGTGTTGACGTTCATTTTTCCGTTTTTTTTTCTCGCCAGATCAATTTTTGACATATTTTTCTCTGAAGGACTCGTCCACAGTCGCTGGAGGATTCAGAACAATTGTGCGAGCCGCTTGTGTCCTACTACGTGCATACACAGATGACCAGCTGAAACGAGTCAACTACGATCACCTGAAAATCTGGTCAGTTTTTCTGGGTACCCTCCTGATGTTGTCTGTCCATAGTAGGGCAGATCGCTGTTCGACTTGGTAGGGGCAGTCTGCACTGCACTAGTTCCTTTTGCTATTCCACGTTGACGACTGACTATCATATTGGTGAGACTTGTAAACTTGTTAAAGCTGGGAAATGGTACAAGTGAGCAATTATGTTTACAGAGATTCATAGGTTTCACAAGGGCTGTACACGCTTCACTGAGCACCATTCGGTGCCGTCACCAGAATGAACAGCCGCGATGCGAAAGGTTACATTTCTGCACTGATGCTGAGTTGAACAATGACCGGATAAAGGAGTAGTAGGTGGTGTAGTGGTAAGAAGTCCGCTACCACGTCTCGGGTCCCAAATCGGTTCCTATCCAAGCTTACCAAGCTTTCTACCCTCCGGAGACGGTAATCTATGTACGGTTGTCGTGAGACAAGTACACTGGCTTGTATATCGGCTGGTCATTGTATAGACCCTCGCATTCAATGATACACTACGATTTTGAATGGATGTAAAAGGCGTGCCACATCCGTCAGGAACAGGGCAGGAGCTTCGGGGTCATCGGTAAAAAAAACCGGTTGGGTGGTGGTGGGCTGAGCTGAACCTTGCAGCGCGCGGTGTTGTCTGACCCTCTAACATCAATGACACTGGAGCTACTGCCTCGCCTCCTCCCTAGCGTACTCAATCCCTTTAGACATTTTAGTGGTTCTTTGACGGACTAAACTTCTGAAAGACAACATTATTCGTACTCTAAAATGATGTCCATTAATGGACTCTGCATGGTCCATTAATAGACCCCATTTGAGAGCTTAGTCAACCGGATGCTTTCTCGCTGTGAGGATCCAGGGGTATTTCTCATCGGAAGAGGAAAGAGAGAACGGAGAAAGGCATGAGACGACCTCCGGATGTTCCGATTCGTTCCGTTATGGTATTGACTCCACATTGACTATTACAGTCGTTTTTGCTGGCTCCTGATTTTTCCCTTTTTCCTCGCTTGGTAGGAAATAGCTGAAGTTCCATTTATTCTCACATACATAATTGTCTTCTTTGTAGCGTTGATTTGGATGCTGTCTTATACGGTCGTTTGCTGGAACTGGCACATGTCGACATTCCGCTTGATACTTTCCGTCGTCAAGAGAAATCTGTTGTGGTTCGCGGCTTAGTTGCTCCAGGAGTACGATGGACACCGCAGGTAATTCAACCCTATTAAATGTGACAAAGGTACGGCTCGTCAAGTAAATTAGCTAGGGGATACCCTACTAGCTCGCGCGCGATACCGCGCCTCGGATTCGATGAACTACACCCCTAGTACCAGTGCACATTATCGTGTGCGACAACCATCAGGAGGATTGTGTTTACCCGCAAAGGGGGAGAACGTTGTGAATTGAAATCGTGCCGGAACCCTTCTTTTGCAGATCGTACTCACACCGCCATTTGACCCATCCCCGATGATGTATCGTGACCAATGCCCTTGGATAGGAGCTAGA
>MU966553.1:4336-20657 GCA_036418165.1 Cooperia oncophora
TTATAGGCTGCCTCAGTAGCTTAACAGATAATTTTGAATGCTGCCTCAGGTCAAGCTTCTGCCTTCGCTCGGTACTCCTGTGATCTTGTGGTTCAAGGAAGCCATTGAAGAAAACCATCTGAGCGGTTTCGAGAGGAGCGAATGGAGACTACTAGTAATGGATTCAGCGAATCCCCTTCTGGTACCCGCCACAAACAAGGCCATAAGTTTGCCACCTGTCGTGCTGCGGTGCCTTGTTCGAAATTGTGAAACTGGGTCAACCCACGTGACCGTCAGTTCGTGACTGCTTTAGATTTCTTTAGAATGAAAGGTTCTAGAGTCCCCTGGCTCTTGTTGAGTTGAGTAAAAAAATCATTCTAAAATACCCCATAGTATACGAAAGAAGTGTTAAGGAACCTATGCGACTATTCAGTAATGCTAGTATTAAGGGTGATATTTTGTTGGTGCACTGCTCTCTCTCGTTGGTTCACTACTCTCTCTCTCACTCTTTTGCTGAATCTCTACAGACTCCAATTTTTTTGTGACGTTTTTCCCCCATTTCACTTTATTAGTTGGTGAACAATCTCTCACTGGTTTCCCTGAGAAAGGTTTTTTTTCAGTTGACATTTTTTTTCAGTTTACGCCGCACAATGAACCCTCGGCGTGACGCACAACGTCGTGTCGAGAACGCATTACAGTTATGGGTTCTTGAAGCAAAAGGAGTACCCGCTAAGAGAAGGTAACGGTAGTAATATTTTAAAACTTACTATTCCAGTAAGAGAGGCATTTCGGTGCAGAACACCCTGGGAATTCGAGAATCATTTCCCTTCACTGTAAAGGTTTTGCAAATTCAGTACCAAACTAGTTTCGTGTCGTATCCCATAAATAAGGGAAAACCCTGGGGAGGAAGGTCCCTGGTTAACTGATCCGGGAAGCCTTTCTCCCCAGGGTCGCTAGATCTGGGTGGAACTCCACATGTTCTTGGCTCGGAACTGTTTGTTCGCACCGCACAGCTCCAAAGGCCGTCCCACTTTTTACAGAATCTGAAAAAAATGTGTAGCCTTCCGTAGCTTGAAGGGCTTCTTTTGCAGAATGAGGATTACCATAGTCCGCCCGAACTATTGCACCAAAATGCTTCATCACAATGGAGCAGCGCCTGTAATTTGTGGGACTAAATATCTGGGTAGTAGTTTAATTTCAGATATTATTGTGAATTATGTTTGGATAAGACATTATATGCTCGAACGTCGTCAAAACCGTTGGTGGATAACGTTTTTTGGGGCGAACACTTTGATTTCACGTTGGTTTTATTGGATTATTTATTACTAGTTTAGTACTACTTTTCGTTCAATTAATGCTCCCACTGTTTTCAGAATGTTGCAAAAGATGGACGAAGTCTGTATCAATTTGTATCGTGAAGGTGACCCAAAGAAGAAGAAAGAACGTGCAACGTTAATTGGATACATATTGATCGCCATTGAGCAGCTTAGCAGTCGGCATCCAGTGGAGCGATGGTGAATCCTTTTGTCTTGGGATCTGTACAGTAGTCATCATTGAGGCCATTTGGGGGGAGCGGGGGAGAGGAGTGTCACCGCCTCAAGGTCCTGGCGCGGCGCCAGCCTCATTCCTACCACTCATCGAAATGGAAAACGAGCTATCGCCGCGCTGAACTCATGGTGCGTTAACCCCCCTCGACTGACTTCAATGAAAATGACTGTAGGAATGCCCTCCCCTGTGGACCACTATTGTACTGGTTACTAATTTGGTAGGTGTCCACCACCATGTTTGGGACGGTTTAAAAAAAAGAAATGTCGTTTGCTGCAGCTTACAATTATGCTCTTAGTAGCCAGTGACTTGGAGGCTTAGAACTTCCGGACAGCGAAGGCCATCTATTTCTCTTTGTTTTCACGTTCAAATTGAATTGCCCACATGTGATGACAGTCATCTGTCGTTGATCGGACTTCAGTGTCACTGGAAACAGCTGTTCCGTCTTTTGTGGAAAGTCTGAGTTGACCACTTGGGAGACTGACTGGTTGTTCCCTGTGGCGGCACCGATTGGAGCCATCTGGCATCGATTCGACCAATGTTTGTGGTCAACAGTGATCAGGCCATACAACACGATGTTATCGTCAAGCTTCCTTCTCTGCTGGACAATCCCACTTGAGGGATTCATTAGTAGAGTAGGGGTAGGGTGGTTCATTGGAGTGAATCTCGGTAATCCTCGTGTTGCACATGGTATTTCTGATTTCCATCAATTGCTTGATTTAATTGCCTCAGTCCTTGCTTGAAACACGCTATTTGTGCTCTTTTTTTCTGGGTTCAGGAAAACCCCAAACCCAAGACCTGGGTGCATCCATATGGAGACTATAGTTTTTTTTCTATTCTGAGTCCATAATGTCGGAAAAAATGTTTCACGTTCTCCTTACGGATCCCCTTTCGATACGTCTTGTGAAGTTCACTTACCCTTATACCCTCTTTGATTTCCTCTAGGACCCTCATGAGCCCATAGGCCAATGAGTGATGGAACGGGGGGGGGGGACAGGGGCCAGAATTTAGTCCTGGGCGATGCCTGAGGGTGCCCACCGGTACCCAATAAAGGTTCACCAACTCTGTGAATTGCCGGCTTCACCGATGTTACGACAGTTCGTTCTGACAACAGGGGAGTGCATTCGACCGTTAGATAAGCAGCTCCTCGCACACTTTCCGCCGATGGCGTGGAGCCATTCACAGAGGAGTGGGCGTGGAAACAAAGTTACTGCCTTGGGGTGCATTCAAAAAGAATGAAGCTGTTCTTCCCCAATGAAGGTGCTAGTTTTTCTAGTCACATTCCGTTAAGAAGATGGAGCTCACGGTTGTGTTAAAGTCTGCTCTTCTCTAGCTTGCGCCTTTCAGTTCAGTTCGAAAATTGCCGTAATTATTCCCTTTTTCAAAGTTCAACTCCTTTATCGATGTCCTAGATACTCACCCACGTCTTGTTCATCACATTCGTAACGGAGCCATTTTGTCCGCAAGGGTTCCAGTTGCCTCAATATGGCCCTGTTCAAGATCTCTAGGTTCTGTACCCCTCAAGGTGCAGAGTGGTTCAAATGAATTCCAAGTACAATGACGTTGCTTACCAGTTACACCGAAATGTACTCCTTGATTGATGGAAACCTAAGTTGTGTCGTATGTCAGGATGGAATGTGCCCTGGTAAAATTGATAGGGACCAACTAGTCGGGCTGATTGAGTGCTGCCAATGTGATCGATGCGTTCCAGTCCATTGAAAATTTATCATTTTGACTCCTCCTCTTGCGTTTAAAATCTGTTTGAATTCACCTAATTACAACTACTCGCGAAACGCTCATAGTTTTCGGGTATAATACTGGTTTGATCGCTGAAATTAACGACCTAGCGGATCATTCGAGTCATAGAGAGAGCGAGAGATAAGAATTCTATGCGGAAGTTTTCTCTCTCGTTTTCAATGTCTTTAACTTTACCGCATGACGTCTTTGTAGCGCTTTATTCTTGAAGCGTCGGCACTTACTCTACCCTTTTGCCCCCCCCCCTCCAAACTCTCTTGAAGTCATAGATTCCTGAACTGTCACTCCGAAGTGTGAGAGTTTGAACGTGTGTCGGTTGGACCGATAAATGTTAGGGGAGGATGTGTCATAAGTTGAAGTTTGCCTGTCAAACTGTGTTTGGGCGCGGTTTCCTCGCCTCAGCCCACCACTGCAACCACAACTGTCGCCCCCGCTCAATGCGTTGGTGGTCTCTTACCTCTTTGTCACTTTTGCGGAACCATTCATGTCAACCTCCTCCCACTTGTGAGTCTCAGCCGCATTTCCTCACGTAACCTCTTCTTTGTGAATGGTTATAACATGGTACTACTTAGTTGATTCTCTATGGTTGTCAGCTACTCGTGAGCATACTGTAACGCTGTTTTCGTGCAATCCGTACCGTATTCTGTGTCAGCAGGCCACCATTATCGATAGGGGTTCATGAGTGTGACGGACATGTTCTCTGATGAAACAGTGGAACTGATCCGTGTGTCAACCGTACAAGATGTGGAACATTTACCATCAGCACATTCATCATCACGACCTTCACTATTCAAAGTGGTTATGTGGACGATTCGAGTAAAATCGAAATATTTGAGGGTTGCATCGATATTCGGAAATTATTGCAGGTATAAAATGGGCCGTCATTGTTTTCACCCTAATTTCAACGTTATTTGCTTGTACTTCCATGACCTCAACCTCAACCGCGTGTCGCCAAATTGACTGGTCATTTCAAGGCCACTTGGATTGTTTCAGCGAACACTGGACTGTAGGAAAAACCTAGGGATGTTTTAACCAGCCGAAATACCCCTACCCTCTATGTTCCGTCTTAATTACGGGTAACTGAACAGCCAGGCGAACGAACGTTTCCGAACTAGCTATAGTTAATTAGAAATTCAAAGGATAATGGGCGACTTTCAGAGCGCAGCGCTCTCCGCCCTCCTAAGTCCGGGGAGCCTCATCAATAGACCGGATAAAAGCGGCGTTCCATCACCATATATCCCTCTCAATCACAGGCCCCCTGTTGTCAGCTATTTCACTCTGATCTGCAGGTATACGGTAACGACAACGAGTGAAACGGGCAATCGTCTTGCATCTGCATTAAGCACAAAAAGCGCCAGTCAAGAACAACCAGCAGTCCGGATCAAGGTGCGTCCCCGATTTGTTATATCCAAAGTCATCAATAGCTATAAAATGTGTTTAGGCTCGTTGGCAAAGTATTAGCATATTACCATTACGTGCTTATGATGACTTTCTACACTACCTCTCGTGTAATTACTTATCGTTATGTAATCACCTGGAACCAGTGCTTTCAGTTAGAGCGAAGGTGTGTACTATTTCAAAGACATCGTTCGAAAACCTTTTATTATTTCCATAAAATCTCCAAAAAGAAGTAGAAACAATGCCATGTTTTGATCTTCCGCCGATAAAGTTTGCAAGCCTAGGCATTGTTAAAACATCCTTGTGTTGCTTGGCATGTCGTCCCAAAAACCTGTGACTGCTACGAAACAAAAGTAGTCGCCTTTTCAATACGAGACGTGCAAATTTGACTCAGCAAGGTAAAAAAAATCTACTGAGCAGAACTCACAAGCCAAAACTTGTTCTTTGCCTACTACGCTCCACTTTACGCACGACATGAACATCAGTCTGGGAGGTTTTTGGCCACGCTAACATGCCCAGCTACCCAATTATCCTGCACGTTGGTTGTTTCGTTCGGAAATCCAATTTTTCTGCTCGAAGTATGCATTCGCCATCGTGAACGCTTCCATGTGTTGCTTGACGTGTCGTCCTGCAAAAAGCTGCCATGAATCGTTTTTCTGACTGTTATAAAAAAGTAGCAGTATCATTGATATCTAACTCGTGAATTCGCATCAGCAAAGATAATAAGCTTACTGATCAGAAGTTATACAGAATTTATTTTCTCCCTACAACGCGCCTATTTACACGCGTCAATATCTGCCCTGCACATCGTTCCGAGAGATTTTCGGTCACACTTCCTTGCGCAGTTGCCTAAATATCGCGCACGGAAACTCAGCTCTAGGGGTTGTTTCCATTCTGGAACTTGATTTTTCTGCTCGAAATTTTTCACATGGTCCTCAGCGATCACGTACATTTATAAGCGATTTCCGGCACGACTCTTTATTATCGCTGCACTGAGTAGTGTAGAATTTGTGAATAAAGTGGTCAAGTGAGTGGTTCAGGAGGACTTGGCTACGGCGCTTGTCCGCGTACTGCACAAACAGAAACTCGCCAACGATTTCCTTTGTGAACTAGTCATGTCGGAAGTCGATTCCCTTGGTGAGTGTAGAGTACTTGGTCCAAGTAGAATACTCAGTAGGGTTAACTTGATCGTTTTAATTCAGATAACGACCATTTAATGTTTCGAGGAAACTCGTTGGCAACGAAGGCTATGGAAGCATATATGAAACTGATTGCCGACGAGTATTTACAAGTAAGAACATCAAAAAGAAAGCTGAGAAGCAGTATTAATTGGGTTTGCTTACTGAGATGGTCTACGGCATATCTTTCTAGTCCGTTCTGGGCGACTTCGTTCACAATGTCTTGTCATCGAATGAATCTTGTGAGGTTGATCCCTTGAAGCTAAACGGTGTATCCGCTTCGACGCTGGACAAGAATCGAGCTCTTCTTACTAGACTTGTAGAATTAGCCTGGGAGAAGATTATTAACAGGTACTTTACACTTACCGAAAAGTCACCTTTGCACTTCTCCCTTTGTAATGTGTCCTTTCCAGCACGTCTGCTTTTCCAATGGAGTTACGCATGGTATTCAGCGCTTTACGTGACCGATTAGAATCCCAAGGACGAAGTTCGCTGGCTGACACTCTAATTTCCTCATCAATATTCCTCCGATACCTTTGCCCAGCGATTCTCAGCCCAAGCCTGTTCAACCTGGTTCGTCGACATTTGTTTGTCGCATTTGCGTAGGTTCAAATGCTTACTGGAGTTCTATTTTAGGTAACGGAATATCCTAGTGGAGTGACAGCCAGAAATCTAACGCTCATCGCAAAGACTCTTCAAAATTTGGCAAATTTTACGAAATTTGGTGGAAAAGAGCATTATATGGAGTTTATGAATGGTTTTGTCGAACGAGAATGGCAGCGGATGAAGGATTTCCTACGACGAATATCAACAGGGTAAAGCTACCCGTCTTATTTGTCTTATTGTCCTATTTTGAAAATTGAACGATCCCTTAATAGGAAGGTGCAAATCAGAGCTGCACTTGAATTTTGGCATCAGCTTCCCTTCCAGTATAGTGACAGCAGGTCGCGTTGATCGTTGGGGAATCCCCAGCGTGGGTCGTATTCGGGCGGTAGAGAGAGGGGTCGTACTCGGCCTGAGAAAACTTTTTTTGGTGGTTGGTTTTGCCTATTTCACGGGCGCTATCCACAACGTTTGGCTACCCCCATTAGGTGGAGGGGATCGTATTTGCTCGTCGTTTTAAGGGTTTTCTGAAATTTCCCTCGGCAGGAACTTCTCTGCTAAAATAACGCCAAGACCTATTCCGCCATGAAGTGCATGGCAGAGAAATGGGTAGGAAACCGCCACTGTGCCTTCCTTGTTGGGGCGCCATTCAATCTGATACGGTGCAAAGGAGGATAAAGCGAATGAGGGGATACATTGGTGGTGGGTCTCCGCCTATCCGGTTATTGAGGAATGTGTCTTTAACCTGAAAAGGAGCGATCGCAAGTTATCCTCGATCTATAGATTACCGTTTATTGAGAATTTACCACTTGCCGTTGCTTGTTCTGCTTGGTATCGCTAGGAAATTCGCCCTTCAGCATAGATTAGGGGATTTTGCGTTCCGATTTCCGCTTTCCGTGATATTTCGCGGTCTTTCAGAAACGGGCAAATCCGACTCAGTGTGGAAGTTGCAGCTCTCAATCCCTGATTCCTTTTTTTCCAAAGACCGCTTTCCCAATCTTTGCTTCTCCAAGTTTCTCAGCACTTTTGTCTCAGTGGGAAGCCTCGGCTCCTCAGATGATGACTTGCTTGTACATTTTTATATGGATTTTCCGCATTTATTGGTTGAAATACTGGATTCAAAGTGATTTAGGCAATCGTTGCGACCACCAACTGAAGTAATTATTGATATGGGCAAAGATTTGAGCCTTCTGAACACCTACCTGGAAGAAGCATGGACACCAGAAGTGCATGAGCGAGCACGAAGTGCTGATAAACGACTAGCCGAACTTCGTGAAATCCTTTTGGGTTTACATGAACACAATCGTCGATCACATATGTCAACTTCTGGAATACTACAATCACCTGTATGTCAACAAAATAGTAGTGACTATGAGAATAGTCCAAACCAAATTCTCAGGTTAGCCGTCGCGCTTTTTTAGCGTTAGCATGTTTTTTTTTCGTTGGATTGTGGTAATAGTTAGTCCATTTCTAGGCCACGTAATGAGAACGTGCCGGCGTACCGTTCCACTCCACCAACAGGTCAGGCAACTGTGATTACTCGTAATCGACCTGCACATCATCTGTTCACCAACGACGATTATGTGCTCAGCACGGCATTTCAGGTATGTGGCGCGCAGCGTTCGCTTGTCCATCAAGTTCTTTTGACTGGTTAATCCCGCGTGGGCATGTTCCATCTTAGTCGGGTTTTTGCAGAACTCTTCTCGTCAGCTGACAAGACTGAGCGGTGAAACTGGCACTTCAAGTAGTCATGTCAGTGAAAAGACGTCGAGCAGTGGTGATGCCAGGGATACGGACAGCGAGACTGAAGTCGTGGGGGTAAGGGATTTTACCTATAAGATATACAGCTCTTTTTGAAGGCACGGTGTATGTACTTGCTGAAAAATAGTAGCAGGGATGCTATATAGTGAGAAAGTGGCGAAAAAGCGGAGTTGAACGGCCAAACCTTGCGAATAAAAAAGTTTCTGTTCTGAACGGCATTGGACGAGTTTCCCGTTGGCATCGTGCCAACAACCGCTTTGATAGATACGGCTGCACGTATGTATTCATATATCCATGTAGCAACGCTTCATATCAATTGTACTTCATAAATGAAACGATAAGAGTACCAGCGTCGATGTGACTGTCCGGCCATTTGTGGGCGGGCGGTTGCGGTGGGCGTCTGGGTCGGCATGTTGCACCTTGGTTAGGCGCTATAACGGTGCCTTGGTTGGAAAAGGCGCCACGCAGCGCCTGCTAAGGGGCACAATATTCTTTTGTGCTAGGCGTATCAACCCTGTACGCCTTGTCGATTAATCGTGCCGTTTGCCTTTGAGCTAGCTGGATTCTGGGTCTCTAACCATGGATGACCATGGGCAAATCAATAATCGACCAACATGTCCTCATTTTCAGTTACTTTCTGAACGAGCACGTACACGAAAGACACGCCGTCGTTGTGACGATTCACCACCGGGTAGCCAACCAGCCTCTAGTGGATATCATAGTAATAACCAGAGCAGGTAATGCCTTACTCTTATCATGGTTTTTTGTAATAATATCACTGTCTATCATGTCTCAGTAACTCCTCATCATCATCACCGATTGATCGAACAACGGCCCTGTCCATCTCCAATCCGGCGTTCAATGCCACTTCGTCCATGTACAACAGCACCTCAGGCTTCCCCGATATTCATCCCGGTCCGTCAGGAATGGGAGGCTATCGAAGGTTGAGTCCTCCCCCGTATCATCCTGATATGCATAATGGCGTTTCACATCAGCCGGTAAATGGTTACCTGAAAGTTCCCACTAGGTTTTCCTGGCCTGAAAAATTGCATTTTTTCCAGGTGTACGCCATTCCACCTGATTGTGATTCGCAACGCAGTAGCCTCAGCGGTAAAACTAGCCTACCTAGGTTAGTGCTCATATATTCGCACCATGGGTGGTTGTATAGTCAATTTTTCTTCAATAAATATCTTTTTTTTCAGAACGAACCCGAGAGCCACGCGAAATTCAATCATGTTAAGGCCGACAGTGATCGATGTGGTTCCGGATGATTGGGATCGGTAATCCGTTTTCATCCAAAAAAGAATGGAGGCTGTTCCAGCGCTGTCCAGCCGTTACTGATCCTGAGCAGGACAAAGGAATGAGGGATTAATTGCTCCGCGTTCATCACTCATTGTGACGGATGCTTCCGCGTTCATTTTAAGTCAGAGAGATATCTGAAAGAAGGTCACCTTTTGGGGAACAGGCAGTGTTCAAGTTCGAAATGTTCAAGTTCACATTTTGTGATCAAATATTTTGAATGATGGGTTTCGGGAGAGGGCGATTCTACCGTGAGCTAACAAGGTCGCTCACGTCGCGCGCGGCAACTCGCGCGGCAATGTCAGTATTGTAAGTATTCCCGCGAGTTGTCGTTGGAGCAGGAGATTCGCTCTTGTTCACGACATGCTCTTCAGAGTAACAGTGTGGTGGATCTCTTTGATAATTTCAACGGGCCACGAGACAACACAACTCGTACGCAATAGGCGGCGCCGCAGACAACGCCTAACACCGCGGCGACACACGATAAAATCGCCACATACTCATGAGGTCGAAATATAACAGGAGATTCCGAGTGATGCAACTTTTCGAAAAAGTTAAGTTTGTGTCGTAATTAGGAGCCCCTCGAAGTTGGGCAGTACAAATTTACAAATTGATTCATGAGACTTTTTTCCGTCCCTATCCATATCACACCTACTCCATTGCGATTGATTGCAAGCCATAGCTGTCACGTTGACTCGTCCTCTAGGAGGCGGGGAGGTCGGGAGCGTGCAATTGGTTCCCTAGCATCGCTACTCCTAGGCCACCTCATGCCCGCAACAATGGGCCATAAGAACCACTCTATCACCGGACCTCACCCTACCAACAAGCTCTCCACAGAATCAAGCAATGGCGAAACATGCCGTTAGGTCTGCAACCGAACAACCATTGAGCATAACGCTCTCTCCACCGTGTTCCGCGGTTCACTTTATTTAGCGCTAAAATCCAGAGTGAGGCCACCTGCAATGGTTTCAAGTGAAGGAAACGGGATTTTTGGGGCAAGTTAAATTTTTAAAATGTTCCACAGTATTGCTGGACTCGTTGGATTACAGCCCGATCGAAGTACATATCGAACGCATTCTTTCCGATTTATTTCATGGATATTCAGATCTCCTAATGTACGTGAGAATTGGAACGGTTCATCGTACGAACAGCAAAAACACTTGGTTAGTTAATTAATTAATTATGTGAAAACAATAAAAACCTGCTGAAATGGCTGGAGTTATCAGTAGTGGTTACAATAATTACACTACCCATTTTTCAGGAAATCATTGAGCACCAAAAACGTGAAATAGAACGATTGATTCGAGAAAATGAGATCTTGAAGCGGCACGTGGCAGCTACATGTCCTTCTCTCGATCAGAACAAGAGTGAGGTAGTTTCAAATCATAATTTCTGCTTGAAAACATATTTAAATACTTTCGTGTCTTTGATTTGGGGGAGAGTCGTTCGGCTGGTTCTGAAAGTAAGTTTTTGAACCACGGTGCATATAATCTCAAGGGAGGAAGCTTACCGCAGCTCCTCTATTTTTAGGCTCAGGGAAAGGTCATCATCTTCACTGTGGGAGTCCCAACTTTGTACGAAGACTCCTTGAAATACCCCCCCCCCCTTTAGTGCTCATGGTGTTTGAGCGGTAAACTGTTTTAGCGCCCAGTTCCCGTTTTGGAAGCGCTTTTTTAACCGAAGGTTGTCCTTTGGCTCAACCATTCTTTCAAGACAGGGGCATTTAGGGCAGAGGGCACGATTTTTGGAGGCGGGCGGTCGTTGCCACCGACATGGTGGATAGGCTACGAGAGGGCGTTCGGTCACACCCCACCATGCATTGTGCAGCCCTTCCAACAGTGACGTTAGCACAAACGGCCGCCTCAGCAATCGTTCTCACTTCCTCCAAGATTAAAATATTGGAAGCGGAGCGAGCTATGACAAAGATTTGTACGTGGTCCTTTTGCGAAACCAAGTAACGCAGACAGACAGAGGGAGCATCGAAACGTGCAAGAAACACGTAGCAAGCCAGAATACGGGCTTTTTCTCAGGGGAGGGGACTCTGGGATGAGGGGCCAATCCGTGAAAAGCTGGAATGTGCGAAGTCACAACAACCATAGAGTGCCATGCGGACGAGAGAGTGCAGAGAAAAAGAGAAGATCGACATTTGAAGGGATTGAGTTCAAGTTGCCTGTAGACCCTTTTTGAGGATTTGAGGAATAATCGACTCTTTTTAAACCAATACCAGCCTCTCCGTATACGAGTCCATGCCCACGGTATAGAAAGAGGCACTCCATCGTTATGTCTTCTTTCTTGGTGCACTCTTTGAGGGGGGGGGTAAAGAAGATAAAGGGGTTGACTGTCTACGTACATATGCCTACCCGTAAGATCAGTGGGAAGTGTGAATCTACCCATGAATTATGTATGTGTTCAAAAAACGTCGTTATCTCAGTCGTTATCACTAAAGTCAGTCGGAGCGTGTCAGCGCGTCGTGAGTTTTGGCGCCAAGCCAGTCCGTTTCCCTTTCATCTTCAGGCGCTGTTCCAGCTTTGAGCACTCGCTGAGGGGTGATAAAGGTGCTAGCACTGCTCCGACTCACATCTCGCTGACACGCCCCGACTCACTTTAATGATAATGACTGTACCAAGAAATGACGTGAACTGGTCTCTTGGCACTCCGAACTACCTTTGGTTCTGTTATGTTCGCTTTCCCAGTATATCATGACTTACTGTTACTTCTTCAGCATAATCCCAGCGACGATTCCGGTGAAAGCTTCGATTCGATTGGATCCACCGAGTTACATCGCGCTAACGCGGCACCGTTGCTTGCCGCAGCGATGGCCCCACCGATGGTTACGGTTGTCCCTCGATAGAAAAAAAAGGCAGAAAGAAGGAGTGACAAAATTAGCAATAAATTCTGTAAGAATTGCTCCTTTCCCCATGTTGTAAAACATGTGTACACGTTATCATATTGTTGTGGGTATCATTGTGATATGCATAAGTAAGTAACCAAATTGTAAAGTGTTGAGCTTATTTTTTCAATATTCAGAACAAATTAATTATATTTAATACACATAATTGTAGTAATTCGATTAGAAGGAATTGTACTTATACAAATATAACCGATGCAGTTACGTGTCATACTGTGTGTAGTATGCCAAGTATCTGTGCACGTTAACGGAAATGATGTCTGTAACGTTTAATTTAACATATCATTTCAATAGTACATTACTGTTTTTCTACTCCTTTCTCGGCGAACGTTGTGTGCGTCTCGTGCACATGTTACAAAGCTTTACACAATTTGATTTTGCAAGTTATTTTAATAATGAAGATTTGTATGTATATGTCTAGCAGCTGCAACTGAAGAAGCAGTCCATTTGAAATTGTAGCTATTATTATTGGGATGTACATGACTTTCTCAACTTTTTCTGATAAAAAAAAAGAAAACAGTCGTGTTCAAAATGACTTTCATAGAATAAATTACCTGTCGAAGGAAAGGTGACTAGTTCAACTTATTGGCAAGAGTAGGACACTGTAAGCCACCGGTGGTCTGTTTAACACATCACGGGCCGCTGTACTCCGTCATCTCAAAGTCATTTCTTGATTTTTCATCAGTAATTTATCAAAATTTCCCACTTCTTTTCAATGATATGTCTTCCGTGACAGAGAATGTATTTTGACAGCATTATGACATGGAAGAAAACCCAAGTCGATCGAATAAAACGCCGCATAGGGACGAGATCATGACGCACCATGTGTGTCACACGGTCCGGAACGTGCTGAAAAAGATGACTTCAGGTCCAAGATTCAGCTGAGTTTTCAGAATTCGAGTGAAATGAAGAGGGAAGCTTCATGGACATATGTCTGTACCATTACAACTATTAAGATATTGGTGTAGGTATTCAAAATCGAAAAGGCGTATTAGTTCGTAGATCTAGCACGAAAAAAATAGGCGCAGTTTGTCGACGGGGGGGGGGCATTTCGCTATAAGCAGCCAAATTCTCAGTTACACGTTTCAGATTAGGCTAGACCCTCTCCCGACCATTCTTACTTCAGCTTCACAAGAGTTCACAAGTTTTACCAGAGTGAGATTTGTAAACCGGAACTAGGGAAGCAATGATAATACAAAATGACAAACAGCGCCAAAAAATATTGTGCCCCTTAGCAGACGCTGCGTGATGCCTCTTCCAGTGGCGTGGTATAGCGCCTTACCAATGTGCAACATGCCCACACAGACGCCCACCGCAACCGCTCGCCCACAAATGGCCGTACTCATTTCGATTTTACCGCTTTAGTTATAAAGTGCAATTGATATGAAGCGTTGCTACATGAATATATGAATTCATACGTAGGGCCTACCTGCCAAAACGGTGGTTGGCATAGTGCCAGCGGGAATTTCTTCCAAAAATGCTCGTCCAATGCAGTGCAGCGCAAATGTTTTTTCGCAGGTTTTCAGCCGTTTAACTTCGCTTTTTCGTCATTTTCCCCATTATACAGCACCTGTACTACTGTTTTCGAGCCTAATGCCTTTGAAGAAGGAAGCAATCGCACATTTTTACTTGAAGCCATGTACAGAATATCGATTAGGTCTTGACGGAAGTTGGAAAGACGGATTTCTCATCGGTAACTGAAGCTGTGAATCTCAAGTGTAGTCGCTTTCTGGGAACGAGCCATCTTATGCTCGTAGATTTTTCCTTCTGTTCATTTCGTCAAATCGAAATGTAATCTACACAGCAAATACAGTCTGTTCGCAGCGGAAGCTGGGCGTTACAGAGCGGGCTCGCCTTAGCGCGGCCGCAGCCTGTTTCTACCAACTGTGTGACCTGGCAGACGATCACATTTGGTAGAAAACTGGCTGGTACCGCGCTTAAAGACACATAGTACGCTCACACACATTGAGGGTGTGTGTGACTATCAGCCCCCCCCGTAGCGGTTTCCCCGTTTAAACATGCGCAGGAATGGAGATACAGGACCGTGAAACACGCTAATTCCTCCATGCTCCGCCTTATACCTTTTTGCGGCGCAATTCCCGCTCTTCGTAACATCCGTCGTAAGCGCGCGTGCCGTGCGGCTCCTTGGCACTTTGCCAAGTCCTCTAATCGCGCGCTCCAATTTCCTGATGCGGATAACATTGGAGGTGCTATAAGAACAGAAGATGATGACGAGGGTCAGAACTTAAAAGCAACTGTGCTGCTTCTGCAACATCCCTCGGAGGCCGCGCATTCCCACAAAACATGAAAAAAACGGCATACTCGTTAGTTTAATACAAGCAAAACGCAATTTCCTGATGCGAATAACATTTGAGGTGTTGCTCATGCTTCAAAGTCCGAATAGAAGGAGATGAAGATGACAAAGGCTAGAAATGAAGCACAACTAATGTAAATGTAAATAAAACAAAAATGAAAAAATCAAGGAAAGGCAAATTAATTAAAATCGCGTGTAAATTTCTGCGATCCGGCGCGAATCCGGCTCCAAAGCCATAGAAATACTTTAACCCATTGCGTACCGCGTGCTGCACCATGTGCAGCACGCCGGCGAGGTTGCGAAATATGGCTCGGCCACAGGCGCCCGTTTTCGCGAAAACGCCGCGGTACGCAATGGGTTAAACTAACGAGTGTTACGCTTAGGCCGTTTTTATTGTCATGTTCTGTGGGAATGCGCGGCCTCTGAGGGATGTTGCAGAAGCAGCACAGTTGCTCTTGAGTTCTGGCCCTCGTCATCATCTTCTGTTCTTATTTTGCAGCACCTCCAATGTTATCCGCATCAGGAAATTGCGTTTTACTTGTATTTGAGCGCAATTAAAGGACTTGGCAAAGTGCCAAGGAGCCGCACGCGACACGCGCGCTTACGACGGATGTTATGAAGGACGGGAATCTGCGCCGCAAAAAGGTGTAAGGCGGAGCATGGAGGAATTAGCGTGTTTCACGGTCCTGTATCTCCATTCCTGGGCATGTTTGGGCGGGGGGACCACGACACATCGACAGCTGGGGGCTGATAGTCTCATACACCCTCAATGTGTTTGAGCGTACCATGTGTCTTTAAGTCAGCTCCTTAATATTACTCGCCATTGACAGCAAACAGATTCTACTCCTACTTCACGAATTTATAAGTCAGAAAACTTTCTGGGAGTTCAGAAGATTGAGTTTCGGACGACAGAGAGCCGAATGTTCGACAACCTTTTTCTTGTCTAACAAGTGCAGTGCAATCAAGGAAAAAACGCTGCACAAACCTTGGTCCATTGATCTGGCGCCATCAAATTACTACTTTTTAGTCTTTCGGAGACCCTGCAAGTCACGACCTCCGAAGATGACTGAAGTGCTGCGTTGAGACTTGGCAAGGGAACGACTTTCATCCAATGAATCCACTTTCTACCGAAAATGAGCAAAAGCTAAACATTCGTTGAGATAAACAACAAGGGTTAATGCATTGTAGTATGACCTGAATTTCCATATACTGAAAAATGTTCTGCTATATTTTGAAGAGCGACATCATCTAAATTTATTCCTTCAAACCTAAGAAATCTGACTTACGACATACAATGGTTCGCTTGGATCGAAGGCGAACCGACCACCTGCTTTTTAAGGGACGGTTATCTCTTAATTATCATTATTTTTTTCTCCTTATTTGCTTATAGTTCACACGTATGTTTCCATCTGACGCATCGACGCCAAAGACGACAATGTGTCAGAAGCGCGTCATCAGTTACAGTCCTCATCATTGCGGACCGGTGGGGCGTGGCAGTGCGGCTGCGTTTGGTGCGGTTTGGCAAAGTCGTTCTGCACCAGTTTTTGAAGCGACAAGTGCATTACTGTATTATATCCTTCG
>MU966554.1:0-12887 GCA_036418165.1 Cooperia oncophora
AACCTGGGTAAGGTCCTCAATTTCTTCCTGTGAAAGGGGTTCAAAGTGATTACAGTCTCCCTCAAATCCTTAAACACTCATCTCGCCTGATCTCTCTTAGCGAACATACCCCATAACACAGTCCTTTGGTATCCCTTCGAATTAACAGCCATGACGATCTCTAAAGGACCGCTCTAAATAATCAACACCTGACTGATACAAGGAGCAGTAATTATATAGTGAGGAATCGAACCTGCAAAAGGGAAAATGTGGACGCTACTAGCCATTACGCTACCTAATCAACTGATGGTAAAGGTTCGAAAATAGCTCTTTCGCCGTGAGCAAACGATGTTACTAGTTCCAAGCACTTTCGGGGCGATATCGCCGGCACGCTGCGACCCTTCATCCGCTTTGGTGGCTACCGCCCCTACAGAAGTCCTCTACTGCTTCTCGTTTTTGCATATAACTCACCTACTTGTGTAATTAAGTGGAATGACCCTATTCTGACTTGGTTGTAGTGCAGCAGAAAACAACTAGCCCTGCTTACACGAGTATCCACTCTGACAGACTGCCAAGTCAGTCCAGAAGATGATAACTCGGACTTAACCTTAACTGCCAATCAGTTTATTCACTGTACTCTTGTAATGTCCAACTATTGCAAAGTGCGAGCGATATACCAACGCCGTACATCGCTCCTTCCCTTTGCATCCACTAGCGCGCCGTACATTGATTGGGTTTCGGCAAAAGTGATTCTCCAATGGAAACGTCCGACGAGCAGAGCGGCGCTAGATGTACACCCAAAGCAAGGAGGAATATTAGCTGAAGCGGCTGCAGCGCCAGGGCAAGCCATCGCATTGTGATCACTTACCCCTCCCCCCTCCAAATAAGGGTCTTAGTACGCCCCTCCCCCTGTCAAGAGGGGCATATGAACGGGGACATTGGACTGAATTTCACAAGTGGTTACTGGATGGGGGACACATCTTTGAAATGGTCCGGCCATATTCGAGATGGGCGGTGATCAATATCGCCACATTGACGGTTCAGGCGGAGTCGTTCTTGCCACTGTGCTCTCTGCCTACCTCTTTTGGTGCGCGTCTCTTCTCCAACATTGGTGCGCGGCTTATTTCTAATATTTTAAAGAGGGCTTACGAGGTGTTGATGAGAAAGGATAGGGGCAGATTTGACTTGGCCCATGGAGTTGGCGTGAAATGTGCGAATTTCGGATGTGTTGGTGTGGCACGAATTTCACCGGAAGGACATTGCGAGTTGTACGAATTGTTGAGAAGATTTCGATACGCATGGAAGGATCCGGCACTTGTTTCCAAGGTCATTTGTTCAAGAAAAAAGGTTGACATATAGTTCCTCCGCTCAAAATGACTTCAACTCGCGTCTGCTTCCCCCTTCTCACCACGACATCGACCCTCTAGATTTATGGCCGCAAAATTTATATTTGCAAGATCCTGCAAGGTTAGAATTACATTATTATGAGTCTGGCACCAACATTACAGTTTTATGCGAAATTCGAAGGGGTGCCCGTCAAGAAAAATCACAGAAAAGCGAAAACGAAACAAGTTCCGTTCTAATAAAACAACTTATATCCTCGAAAATGAGATCGGCGACTCCTTCAACTCACACTCACATGGGTTCTGGAACAAAGGAATTGATAGTATGACCGACTGACGGAATTAGGTCAATGACTATTTCAGTGAAAACACACCTGATTGAAAACCCATAGGTGATGAGAAAAATTGGAATTCTAATTCAAAAACGTCAGTAAAATAGTGTGTCAAGTAGTGTGACGTAGTTCAAAATAGTGCAGTCATATTTATGATGAGGTACAGCGAGTGCCTGCCTCATGTTGTGAAAAAAGAACGCAAGAAGTCGATGGGAAAGGTAAAAAATCCGATAGAATCATTGGAGACGGGCGTGGTTGTCGGGGGCGGGGCTTGCAGTGAAGGGGCCCGCAACGATTGTCAGACAGTGCTTCTCGCAGGACTGAGCCGTGTGGGGAAAAACTGTATTTGGAAAAGTGTAATGTTGATAGTTTGTGACATCGTGATCATGGGAGGCGGGGTACGCTCTGTTCTACCAATGTGAGGGACTGGTGATCGATTACGGAAGAACGCGGTAGGTGAGGTCGATCCATCCCTCTGGAAATCGACACGACTCGTTGCGATGATAACAACTGTACTAACAATGTTCGCGGAGAAAAGGGGCGTGGTATTAGGGGCGGAGCTGTACATAAAATCTACTGTGTGTAGGGGATGATTCGAATGGCGCTTCAGGCAAAAGTGCGTATTAATTATGATTAATACCGAAATAAAAGAAGTACTGAGGAGAAATTGGGTGCACAAACTTCTGTAATAGCCTACTAACACGAAAACACAATATTAAACAGAGAAAATTGCGGACATAAACTTCTAGAATAGCCCGCGAACACGGAAGCAGAGGGCCCGGGGATTAGAAGACTCTCCGTAGATGATGTCAATGTACCCTGGAAATCGGGACAACGCAGACTTCGCGTTTCCCTATAGGTCGTTTCGAGAGTCGAGGGAAACAGAACGGTACGCAACAAAAACTCCGAAATTCTTATTGAGTTTCAGAATACATGATGAGCGAAAGTTTGAGAGATCATTTCCCAGGCGATTTCAGTGCGAACGTGGGTCAAGAACGTGCCGCGGAATCGGTGACGAAGTGGAAGGGATTGTATCTGGCGAAATTCTGCGGTACAACGCTTGACCCTGATCTCATCCGCCTTTTCTGCGGGTGTTCAGGTTCATAACAGGAGAATAAAATCAAAAAGAGTACGAGCAGGAAGTACAGTTGCTGACCCTTGGCTGCTTATCTGTTATCGTTCTGTTTTCCCCTACGCCAATCAATTTACGGCTTTCTGTTTGTTTGTCGTTTTTATTTGTTCCTGAACCCGTTTAAAGACTAACCCCGCGAGTGCTGTTGTGGGTAGTAACGTTCATTTACAAACCTGTAGTCGCTAGTCCACTTTTTAGAGAAGAGATTGCAAAAAAAAACACGGAGAACCCTGAGTGAGGACCCTAGCAGTCTCACTGTTTTTCCTGACCCGCACGTTTCCTATGTGCAAAGTGATATCGTGCCGCCTCTGGCTCAATAATCGTTTCTTGGTACCGTCCAATGACACTACCAACTAACAGTAAAAAAAATCGAAAAAAAGATGTGGAGGCAAAAATCGTGACACGAAATTGCCTTCGAGTCCGTTGATAGGGATGTGGAAACACGCTATCCGCCGTACTACTGCACCAATGCACTTTCATCACTGAACAGAGCCCGTCTTACCAGGCGATAAACGTGGTCAGTGAAAATGGACTGGCAGTTGGGATTTACGCCCGCCGCTCAACCAAACAACAACTGAACGCCCTGCGCTTACCGTTAGTGTAAAGAGGACGTTTCTGGGTAGGAGGACCAGCTAAGCCGGGTAGGAGGACTAGCTAGGCCGATATCACAGCTTGAACTTACGACTGCTATAGCAGCCTCGTCACTCACTGGCACCGCGGAAGTGGGACAGCCCTCGAATCTGCGGACTAGACTGCTCAAACAGGATACCTCGAGTTCGACTCTGTATTCAGGAGATAGATGCGTCGTAATTGTGTGCCTATTGCAGCACGTAGCAGTAGCTTTCAGAACAAATGGACAGTTCCCGTCAACGAAAAAAGCCGCTCTTTGTACTCGAAACTTGATTATGCTCGAATGACTGAACAGAAGCTTAGAGAGGTAGAGTACTACCAGGAACTGGCCGAAATTCTTGAGACTGCTGTCAGACGTACGACCTCTCTCGCTGTGGGAGTGTACTTTAGCGCTGGACTTCTTCTCTCTGAAAAAAGAAGCATTTCAAAAGGCCAGAGGCATTATTTCAATGGCAGCCCAATTCTACTCATCGTACCAAGCCTGGGCATACTATCCCATATTTCTTCGCTCTAAGAAAAGTACGCGTTGCTAGAAGACTTCCCATTATTCACTGGTGAAGAATGGTGATGGAATTGAGCATGAAAATGGAGCCGCTACCAGAATTGGAAAGGGAGTTGATGGCCTTCCAACGGAAAACTCATTTACGACTGCAGAAAAAGGACGTTTTGAATAGGCAATGCCGAAACATGCGTAAAGTGTTCCTGGTTTGCCCCCCGTGTACCGACTAGGAACAGGAAATCGAAACTGGTTGCGACATATATATGCGCTTATGGTGGATATGACTGCATAAGCAGAATAAAAACAGCTAATATTGGATCCGTTTTCACACATCGACGTTTTAGCCGATCAATACCCACCGCCATAATAGGGCATGCCAAAGCTGATTTTGGGGCTAATAACCTTGAGAGGGGCATTCAAAAAACTACTGATTGGGACTAATTCCTTTTTGAAGGAAGAACTTTCCTTTGACAACGGTACACCACCCGAAAACCCTTACCCTCAGGCACAGGAAAAAAAGCGCAAAAGGGAGAGGGAAGCGGGGATCCCAGTCTCGCAGCGAGTGTCCTTTGAAGGCACGTTAGTTTGGTACTTGGTCTACAACTGTAGAAGGGGAGCTAAGGGGAAAATGGCGAACAAGCGGAGTGAATTCGTTCCGCACAATTCAGGACATTTTCCCGCTGGCATTGTGCCAGTAACCTCTGCTGTACATACGGCTGCATGTATTTACATATGCATCCATGCAGCACCACAGGTGCTTCATACCAATCCCTTTGCTTCATATTGTACTTCGCAAATGAAGCGATACGAGCATCAGCATCGGTCGGACATTTGTGGGCAGGCGGGCGCAGTGGGCGTCCTGGTCGGTATGTTGCAGCTTATTAGGGCCCCAAAAGGGTATCTTTCTTGGAAAAGGCGCGAGTCAGAGCCTGCTCTGGGCGCCGAATTCTCTCCTGCCTAGGCGTATCAATCCTACATGTCCTGAGGATTTCTGTGCCATTTGCCTTTAATTGCTCCCAAAGATCGTTAGCGCCAGATTTCATCATGATTAGTAATACAGTAAATTTATGATTTCAATTAAAAAAGTAGTAAAATTTACAATGGTGCAATAAAACAACAAAGTAATATATTGCAACAAAATTACAAATCTAAATAATTATAACACATTACATATAGAGCAAAAAGCCAGAACTTTGAATTACTGGCTTATATGGAAGGAGCCGAAAAGATCGAAAGACAGATTCCGTTTCGTGGCAGTACCACCACTTTCGAATGCATAGGCGGATAAAATGGAATGTTGCAGGACCTCGGAAACGGAAAAGAAAGACTTCACTGATTGTGAGATGGGTGAGCAGGAGTATAGTGAGGATAGAAATGAACAAAAATGTTATCATTAAGAAAGCATCAAATTTCTTTGCTTTGTAATGAAGACTAAGGTCGGAAATCGGAAGGACCTTGTGAAATCTTGTATGTAATGGATGCATAGAATTTCTAAGACCAATAATAGGACAGGATTTAATATTGCACGATTTTTGCGAATTTTATTGGGCCGTTCTACTTTCCCAACGGTTTTGGTCGATTTCTTAATCGCGAGTCGATGTGTGGTTGTCTATAGGTTTCCTAACACGACACGCTCACTTATGATTGCAATCCGTACGAACAGCATTATTGGTTCACTTATCTAGGGCTGGAATGTAATACAAATAAATGCAGTACTAATGAGGATTGATCTGACATCCATAAAGTTAACATGTTCCGATTTTCGTCAGTATCTTGAGATCCCGAAGGGAATTAAGAGATAGATATTCGAGGAGGTTGATAGAAGCAGCTGCATTCTCGTCCGTTGCATTGTTCTCATCGACTGGTTCGTACTTCTACATTTTGTCATTTTGGTAGTCATATACACACGTGGTTTTTTGAGTGCAGTAGAGGGTGATATGGAGTGGCTTGTGATAGTCGCATGCGGGAAAGTGCGTGGGAATGGAGCTGTCTCGATTGCACGTTATCGTATTCTAGGTAGGGCGGGCGCCCTTATTTCAGAGAAAGATTACTCGGAAACCGGGAATAAGTGAGGCTGAAAGCTGTGGTAACTGGGTGAGCCAAGCGGCGGTCTGAGTATGGGAGCGTTGCGTACGCAGAACTATTTTAACGCCTTTCGAAAAGAGGTAAATTGTTCACTCTGGTTTAAATCAGTAAATTATGAAACAGTAGACGTGATAGCAGCGTTCGGAAATGGATAGTGGTAGGTGAATGTTAGGGACGACCGGAGAGTTAGAGTGTGGGCGGGAAATGAGCCGTTTCAATTTGCGACAATGTTGTAATAAGGTCGATGAGCAGATCATGATGTCATTTAGCACGAAAGTGAGATCTCATCATCAGAAATAATATCGTCCGCAGACGAGATGCACTTCACGACTGATTAATTTAATAGGACAATTGTCGGAGTTAAGTGAAGCGAATAAAAAGTCAAGTTAGCAACGATCAAAAGAAAGTACCGAGCTAGGCACTATGTTACTCTTGCAGTGTGATGCGCGGCGTCTCCGATGCGCATGTTACTTGCAATACTGAATCTCTGTTCGGTTGCTGAGATCTGTTTCCCTGCAAAAGGTTAGTGTTGGTCTCCCTACGCACGAGAGGCATTTATGATATAGAGATTAGGAGCAAAAAGTTAATTTATGGGCGCGTTGCCCCTTTGAGCGATCAGTTGCGTAATATCCTTTTCTTGCCTTGCTCAGAGAGATGTCCCTTCTGGAGGGAAAACCATACGCATGTCTATGACCCACGTAGAGCAGGAGGGCGGTCGTTAAGTCGAGATCCTGGGGCTTAGTGGAGGGCAAATGGTTAGGGAAAGTGGAACAACCGTTAAGGACTGGTCCGCAGATAGGACCCGCAATAATTGTGATTAGTATTCCGCAGAGCGAGGGCAGCTGGTCGGCGAAACAGGATTATAGAGAGGTAAGGCACGCAGAAGAGAATATGGGAAAGATTTGGAGAGGTGCGCGTGTTGGGGGAAGGGGGAATCGTCCGATAACGTCTCCTCTTCTTTGAGCACGTATCGGGGGTGTAGTAGCCGAGACCCTCTTCGGAGGGAGGGGTCGTACTGACACAACCATTCACAGCATCGACGGGATGCTTACCGGCTGCCTAAGCCGTTTCCAAATCCCGGTCACGGATCCTTGCGACGCTGTTCGCTGAGTGGTGTGGAGTGAACTTGTGACGAACTAAAGGTTGAAACTGGCCGCTTTCGGAAATAATTTTCCAGCGTTTGTTTGTCAAAGTCGCCACGGAAAAGTGGGTACGCGATTGGGTGTTGTTTGTATCTGTTTTGTGTGTCTACTCTGAGGATCCTCCCAACGTTCACGACTCCCGCTCACTGCTTTGGGAAAGATAATGTGTGAATGAAGTAATGCAAGATGGAATGCGGTGGGCACAACGAGATGGTGCTGGGAACAAAGATTGTAGGAGCTCGTGCTTAGGTTGACTAGTCACCTTGAGCTCAAGTCAAGTAGCCGGCAAATAACAGCGAAATGAGCGAAATCAACTTCAGCAAGCAAGGGCTAACGAAAACAGCTCCGCTTGTCTTGATCGTCAACAGTGTCACTAACCAAGTGGGCAGAAACCGGATGGTGGCAGAGCCAAGTGTATGAACGCAATACTTGATAGCTACTTAACCGCGACGTGCACTTTACTCGCGCAACTCTACCGCTTACCTAATTGTTACTGTAAATGGTCGAAGTTTCGGAGATAAACTATGTAAAATATCGATAGGCAGGAAATCTCGGTTGAGGAGCGCTACTCTGCAGTCGAGGCACCGCGCATACTAACAGAATATTTCCTACCTAGTTGGCTACACAGAGAGCTAGTCGAATCGAGAGGCGCAGAGATAACTGCCGCGCCGCAGCACTGCTACGTTGTGTGGGTTGGGTCCTGATGCGAATTTTTCGTACGTCATACCGTTTGAAAGCCCATTCCACAGCGTTCGCTGCGACTCGGGGTTAACGCTCTGCACCCAAAAATCTAATGGCGAAATACTAAGGAACTGGTGTTCCTGTGGACGAAAGCTATAGGCAGAAGTTTCGAGACCTAGTGAAATGCTCTCTAACAATGAGAACGGGATCTAATAAAGCGAAAAATTAGAGCAATAGAAATTCTGCCAGGAAATTCTGTATGCAGCCCTGAACAAAGCCACTGTTGCGATCAGCAGTATTCCTGCTGCTAATGAGCCAGTCCTAAATGTCCAGCACAGGACGAGACGAAGCTGATCAAACACCGTCGTCTGCATACCTCATGATCGATTAGCACTGCATCATTACTGAAGTCAAGATGAAGAAGCATGATGTATAAAGACGTGTAAATACTAAATACTGCAGAACCAGGGTACAGTACCGTTGGGAGAACCTATCAAGGGAGCGCTGCTGGTCGCTGTGGGATTGTATTCGGCTTAAAGGTGCGGTCCGCAATCAGATATAGAAGTTGAAAATATGATGTCGGAAATGGAAGTGAGGTCACCGACGAACAACGTTGTACCAGTTTCGCTGCGAAACAGTTGTATGGTGAGGGGCGCTATAGCGCAATATAGGTTCAGTGACGCCTCCTTTTCTCCAGTGACTCCGCCTCCAGACTCCGCCTTCAAGGCCACTTTCAGTGAAAAACGAAGCTGCAGGACGAAAAGCATGGAAATCGTCACTTGTACGGTCGTAGAGTTCTTATCGGGGAATCAGCTGTGCTGCAAGGGCGTAGTATTGGAGATGGAGTTTATCGGGCACGTACAAACTGGGATCGAAATGGGGTTCTATCTAGGGCAGTTAACATGTTTTTTCTGCTTTTTTTCCTCCCTATCAAGCTACTCAGAACCTTGTGGTCTGCATGCAACGCTAATCCACTGGGATGGCGGATGACCGCGGGCTGTGCTTCCAGGAAAAGCTGCATAGAATCGAAAAATTCTTGGAAATTTGAGAAAACTGGCAGAGATTAGACATAATTTGATGGTATGGTACGTAGAATAAGGAAGGTGGAGGATCTCGGTCCCCTATCCGGCGCACAGCCGCACAGCCTAAGTACTGTTTAAGGTATTTGAAACATGCAGTTTATTGGCAATGGGTTTGGCGCAGCGCCAGCCCATTTTTTCCTTTCTTTCCGGCAAGCGAGAAGGCTGTATCATTACTTCATACGTTTTCACGATTACTGTGACTGACGTACCTTAGCAAGCGGTGGAGTTGTTGACACACCGCGTCATACATACCGACTAAGAGTCTATATTTTTCTGCATAGTTCCTCAAGAAATACAGAGGTGGGGTAGGGACTTCCAAGGTTGAGCCGCGGAATGCGCCGTGCTTTCAACTTCCTTTGATGAGAGCCATATATTCTGAGCAATTACTGGCTGATGCTGGCCAACTGTGATGGAGAGAGTCCCTTTTTAGTAATTCAAACATGTATCGTTAACCGCGAAAATTCAACTTTTGGAAATCTGAGTAGCTTGGCATCATTCCAATATATTCCGGTTCTGAAAGAAACGATTCCGCAAGGTAGAGTTATTGAACGTGCGAAGAAGGATAATCACAAACGCGCTCCACCGCTAATTGTGGAACCGTCTGGATTTCGCAATTCAAACAATCATCCTCCTCCTCAACCTTATAATCGGTACATATCTAATATTCGGCGATTTCGCCGATTGTCACGAACTGTGAACGAAATCTCAGCTCGTAGTGGAAATGTGAAGGCTTTTGATGCCACCACAGGCAGAAACTCAAGAAATTGCAAGGAGACACTCGCTCTCTCTTTCCTCACACACGAGCCACCCAAAACGAAAATAATAAACGTACTATGGTTGCGTGACTTTTTCGATTTTGCTGACACTTTTTGTCCTCTTCAACGGTATACCTCTGAATGGACGCGAGAAGAACTGCTGAAATGGCGACAGTTTTGGAAAGTACTTCAAAGTGATTGGCAAAGTACTGATTTATAGTTGACAACGTCGCGATCAGTTCGGACGGTGTCAGACTCAGCGTAGTGATCCCGCCTTCGGTGCCTTGTTGCTAATGTTGATCGATAATTGGTTAATCTGGAAACGAAACTGCTAGTGGTGGAAACGCCGTGAGTGGGCTCACTACATCCCTCTTGCAGCCGCTCCGACTGATTGCGATGATATCAACTGCAGTTGTATATTTTTTAGTGCTTTCTGACAGGCAAAACTTGAATAAGGTGACACAGCGCTACTCCAGTAAGATGGAGCATATTAGTAAGAAAAGCGAAAAAGTCTGGTTCAGTAGGAAACGATTATGGGGCAGGAGTGATGATTATTTCGCCTAAGCCAGGTGGACCAGTTCGTCATTGGTGACTTTGAATGTTTGGCTGCGTGCCAAAACGGGGCTGTTTGGCGGCTTTGCGCCAAGAAATCCCCAACCTGCGGAACAGCGCCTCAATGAAATCACTTTCAACACTTACAGTATGAATACAAGATGAATACCAGAACGCTCAAAAAATTTCCAGGGAAGAGTATGAAATGAAATCCACAGCAACAAGAAATTTAAGGACTTAACGACCGTGAGTTTTTACACGAAGCACCACAAAAAGGAACAAAGGCAATGGGAATACTGATCAGAACACTTACCGAGCAAGGGATTTGAGGACTTTCTGAGCAGGGCATTACTGAAAGCTACCTTCCATAACTACCTAACTAGAGCAATCCTGTTCGTGAATAAGGTGTTGCCGTCCGCAATCGCATAGAATGTGCCCATTTCACGGTTCGAGGGAGGCTGACAAGGGCGTAAGTGATGTCGTATTCCGCAGAATAAGCAAAACCTACCTTTCCGCTATGAGATGGGCGCAGCTGCAATTGAGGAAAGCTGAAGCTAAGCACGTCATCGTGTGGAATGATCCCAACGGGTTCGTATCCGGCCTCGCGAATTCTTTTAATTCTTGAATTCCCCTTTTCAGAAGCGCCACCTAGCCCCTCTCCCCACCCCTGACGCGGTGGCGCGACAACGTCTGCTCGTCTGCGTTCTCCCTACAATAGTGATGCTTTGCAAATGTCAATTCGAAGCGGCCAAGACGACTAAGCTTTTACTACTGTAACGTTTTCAGCTATAAGACAACAACATACACAGTAAAAAAATCAAAAACAAAAAGGGCACTACTAACCCCTAATTGCTCCCACATTCAGAATTCAGGATATTTTTAACAGAGGGCAGATTGGCAAAAAACTTGTGCTCAGGGGTAGTTTCACCCAATAAACACGAACATCACGCTTGGTATGAAACTGCTAGGCGCCCGCGCTGTAGGCGCTGGCATCACGTGCGTGTTTCAACTCCGGCGCATGTAGCACAGAATCCTGGCGGTTTCCTGCGAAGCAGGCATGATGTTTACGTTCGAGTGGTCAAACAACCTATGGAAATCAGTTTCCGGACAAATCGAAGGTTTGGCGAACTTTGAAATTGGGTTCAAATAGCGCGGAAATTAGCAGAATTCTAAGAAACTAACCGCCAGCCTTTGCGTACTGGTAGAGCTTGGATCGGCATCGATCTGAAATAATCTGAAATATAATCAGTGTGTATGCATCATGTAATTGAATTGGTTGAAAATATATGAAAATCGTTTCGGAAGCAATTCTTTACATGGACTTCAAAAGGACTGCATGCGATTGCTTGGAGGGCGAAGCCCAACGTACAGCAGATCCTTTCAGCCCTGATTCCCTGCGCCCTTGCGATGAGAACTACAAGAAATTTGCAGGAAGATAAAGTTTCGGGAAGCTACAAGAACGTGCGCCATTAATTCATCCCAATTGGGCAAGTTTTTAGTGGATATAGTCGGCGAATAAGGTGCATAAAATGAAATTCAAAAGCAGAAAGTGGCATCCGTTAATACATTATTATATTGGTGACGTCAGAGCAACTCTGATAGGGGAACGTTCAAGAGACTCCTTGTGCAAAACGAGGATCACCGTAGTGTGGAATGCCTTTTTTGGAGGTAGCCTTTTGAAGATGAAGGAAATCCTGAAAAGTTGAACCCCATTTTTGCACGAGAGTCATCTGAAGTTCCACGCGGACTTGGGAATGGGACCATAACCCATGCTCATACGGCTCAATCCGAACTTAATCGAAATCGCAGTGATCTGGTCCCGAACCGACCCAGGATTCTGAAGCTTCGACATTGAGGACACGCGGAACATTATGTTCAGAAATCTGGGTTTCATGAAACTGAGCCACGATTTTTATTTTGGGTTTCATGAACCTGAGCCACGATTTTTATATCTTTTCTAGATGAAGATATAGAATCGAGGCTCAAGCTCAAGTTAGCAGGTTTCGCTGCAGACACTGGGCGTGAGAAGTGGGTTGAGTTTGGCGTGTTGCCAGCTCGTTCTCCAGTAATTAAACGGGAAGGCGACAGCAATTGGTGGAAAACAGGCTGGCACCACGCCAAACCCAGACTCTTGACATGTTCCAGAGTCTGCAGAGAAAAAGGGGGCTTATGTGTTCCGCAATAATCATTTGAGCGGATCACTTGAACCTCGAAGTCATTTTTGTTGGCGAGTTCCAATTCTATAAAAAGGTAGGGGCACACCCTTGAAGAAGACCCAAAGGTGGTGACTCCGCCCCTGTGTTCCGCGTGGAATGTGCATTTCATTCTGGTCACCTCCACAACAGACTGCATCATCAACTATTGAGAGGTCAACTTGGTGAGAAATCCTCGAATCCTGTTCCACGTTATTCTAGGAGCAAAGGGGTAAAAAATCAAATGTCAGTAGCGACCGAATTTTTTTTCACGGCGGGTTACCTTGCATAACGAAATTCGAAGACGCTTTCAGGGAGGAGAAATGCCGCCCATCTCTCTAGTGCGGTTCTCACTGCAGCGCCTTATATGATCTACTAAAAAAGGCCTACGGACAACTAAAACTCAATCCCTTTAATGGCGCCAACTTTGTTTTTTCTCTGCGCTCTCTTGCCTGAATGGCGATTTATGGCCACTTTGACCTT
>MU966558.1:3734-13743 GCA_036418165.1 Cooperia oncophora
AAGTTGAGCCTTTTCACGGTTACTTCTCAACTGCCGTCGGGGTACTGGTCTGAACATGGTCCTAGCTGTGAACTCGCCCGCATTCCGTATCTTGGCCGTGTGCTAGTCCAGTTCTCAACTTGAAGGGGAGCAGGTACCTTGCTGTGCACGACTAGCCGTTTCTTCCCGTTTTTGCTTTACCGTCGCATTGTTTAGCGTCTCTACCTCAAATTTCTTCCAGGAATGTGAAATTGTTCTCATTGGCTTCTGAGCTTGGCAGACGCGAAGCCGAGACGGTTCCTATTCAGTATCAGCATGCTCTTCCAGAAAGCTCACCTTTTTAATTCGACTGATTTCAAGATCGACAGCGGCTGACTGTGGGTGAAGCAGCTTGATCTTTTCCAGGTGCATGAGTTCAACATCTCTCGACGGCCATAACACTTTCTTGTGTTTAGGCTGAAATTCTAAACTTATTGAGTCTGATAATAACTTACCTTTCTCAAAGCGTCAATATTCGAGAGACCCGCTACTCAGTTGCTTTATAACGAAGTTTGACATGATTACAAGTTCAGGAAAACAGACAGATACCGTATCCCCCAGAACAGCTCGTAAAACTGAATGTGTCGACTCCGCACACAACTGAGCATACCGTAAGCTGGTTCGGTCACCCCCCCCCAGTGTTATATCCATTCTGCAAAACCTAGGAGGGGGAGCATCTCGAGGCGAGGCCAGTAAGCGAGAGCGGCGCTGATCCCGCTCTCCACATGGCCACGAGATGCCTAGACGTAAACTCAGTGGTGCTGTGTGCAGTAGCTGCTCCTAGGCAGTCAGTTTTACGCGCAGTTCTGAGGTACTGTATTCATCTGACCAGTGGTCTGACGGTCTCACTTTACTGAATTTGTAATTTGGTCACACTTTGGTGGCCAATAAGTTTCAACTTACCAACAGCCTCACCTTGCTGCTCTCGCTTTTCATGTAAGGATTCTTGGTGCCTAGGAACCATCCCACTGGTTCGTTAGCTATGCTCAGATTACCGTAGTTCATCACATGAGATCCCTCTGTTACATCCCTTACGAACTGGTACTGCTCGTCGAGTGTCTCTACAATGGTATCTTCCTGAAAATATTAACATATGGCCCTCCGTCAGATAGCAAGGGATATAGTATGTGAAGTGTCGAGAAGAAAGTTCCCAGTCACAAGTATTCAGCCAAGAATGATGGGTCAATCTTACTAGGGAAGGTCGTCAGGTCGAAGTGGCCATTTGTAATGAGATGTAGCTCACTAGACGTGGTTTTGGACGCTGATCTCGAATCTGCCTTCGAAATTTGCAAAGCGATTCTCTGAACGGAGTTATGGAGCTTTTTCCACCGCGTTTACCACGCAACAGGTCGTGGGATCGGATCCCTGCTGAGCTTAACTTTTTTCGCTTATTGCGCAAACGTGGCAAGAAGTGGTTTCCGTCACTACTACTCCAGTGCCTCACCCAAGACCACGCCTTGAAAGAAAAGTTTTGCGTCATTGATTACAGCACTTGGGCTCCTCCTCAACGAACTCATACCCGAGGCGCTCGGGCCCCCTCTTGGTATAGAGCCTTGTATGTGCGAGAAAATGCTGGGGCGTACCCTGCCCTTCGTGGCACGATTACTAGGAATTTGGCACTATTAACCTATTACCTACCCCAATTTTCCGAAAAAGGGCCGGATCTGATCGACTTTTTTCATGCTCGGCGTTAGTTTGCGCCTGAAAAGTTGGTTCTAGGGGTATTTGACCTCCTGACAGCGAATATCATATTCGCTCCTCCCGAAATTGCCTGGCGCCCGGGGCACAGGCCCCGGCGCCAAAATGTCCCAAATTACTGGCGCCTGTGGCGCGGGCTCCAGGACACTTCACGTCAAAGGATATGAATATTCTGCTTGTACTAGGTGGAGCTATCCTGGAATCCGAATAATTTCAGCGAATCTAGCCTCCGTAGGAAAAAGCGATCAAGATCTGCCTGTTTCGCAAACCTGCGCGGTAGTGAATAGGTTGAATAGTCGGAATTTTCGGCCGCTTCAGCGAGTGTCATATTGTGGCTTCAGCGGGCGTCAAAATACCTGTGCTACTCAGGTTTAGCCAAACTCTGCGCATTTTGGACCTTGAGCTTCGAAATAAAGCATTCGTGGGCTTTGTGCAATTTGATTGTGCACACTAGTCAGCCTGCAAACACATTCTCCTGCACAAAGCTCCTTTCCGCCCACTTCTTACGCATTCATGTTGTTACTGCTCCAGTTTTCCTGGTATCCAAAAGCAAATTCCGTCCAAAGACAAGCAATTGACAAGAGGCTGGCCCTGGAACTATGGGGACCATCTTTCGATCAACTGGTTTACTGCCCATTGTTCAAAGGTTAAGGTTAAATCACAGGCCTGGCGTAGAACTGGTACAAAGGCAGTCGCGCTCCCTGCACGACGAATATAGGCACCCATTCGGCGTTCCACGTGTTTTCTAGAACTTCAAAAGAGAACATTTCCGCACGAATTGCCTCAGAAGAAGCCCCGCCTCCCAGAACATCGCGAACCCTTTTCATGGCATCACGTAAAAACCATTTATCATTACACCAATTGGGCGTCCGCTCAAATCCTGGAGCTGCTTCCCGACATATTCATGGCGACTGGGTGGCAACCGCGCTCTGACTCCGTTTTCCTTCAATTCTAACAAACCTTCATAATTCCGTTCAGAGAATCGCTTCTGCAAATTTCGAAGGCAGATTCGAGATCAGCGTCCAAAACCACGTCTAGTGAGCTACATCTCATTACAAATGGCCACTTCGACCTGACGACCTTCCCTAGTTAGATAATCGCTCAGGCAGCGTTCAGACTTCGCGACGGCAGCGCTTCGGTCGCGCGTTCGACGCGATCGATGCAGTTGAAAGCATGCGCATCGATCGCGTCGAACGCGCGACCGACGCTGCCGTCGCGAAGTCTGAACGCTGCCTTAGATAATTCCTCAGAGAGGACCAAAGAAAGAAAAGGCGTAACGGTACCGCGTCAGTGTCTTCCATCCAGTTCACTGAAAACTCATCTCCGAGACATGGTAAATCCAGGTATTATCGCAGTAAGCGGCATATGATGACTCCTCTTCATTGGCTGCAGTGACTGCATAGACTGAAGTAAATTGCTCAACACTCGTGAGAGCTATTTCAATAGAGTATAGACTGCACTCATCCCTAAGGACGGTCCTTTCTATGTGCGAGGCGAGTGGGGCTGTGGGTAGTGCTTCCCGGATGCCGCCTCCTTACTCCTTCCGTGCTATTCTTAGACTGCAGCACTTGGGATGATGCCAAGGTCCCGCAGCGAAACGCACAGCGATAGAGAACAACCAGAACTAAGAAAGTATAGACGAGTAGCGCGTTTGGGAGCTCGGAAGTGACTCCACATCCAGAATGAACCCTAACGAGCAACATGGCGCTAGAACGGTGAATAAGAGATTAATAGGAATTGCGATTGGGCGGTAACTGGCTGTGCGGCAGCAGTGGCGGAGTATGGATAGGCCACCCTAGTATCTCTATTCGCGATCCTTCTTCTCGTGCCCTTTTGAGAAGGTGGCAAACCGCCGCAGTTGCGGACACATCTTCCCCACACATGGCAAGGACCAGGACGAAGGTGACAGTAAAAATGGTTCTTATTTCAGAGATATGCTGTCCACAGACACCCACAAAGATCCTGGTCCTTGCCATGTGTGAGGTAGATGGGCCCACGTCTCTAGAAATGCGTAACTTTTATCGCATGAAAGTGCACGGAGGGCTGTGAGGAATGAAGCTGGAGGGTTGTGAGGGATGAAAGCCGTACCACTCCACTCTGCATCCACAACGTGCGTCATAAGCATCAATGCCGAGGTCCCTCATAAAAGGCAAACTGCCTACCGCGGCCGGGTGAGGAGATTAAGCCGGCCGGGTAAGCAAACGGAGAGGGCGAAAACAACATGCGCCTTTGGCTACACTTTAGTGCAGCTCCGGTCGCACGGGTGCGTCTGCGTGCTTATCTGTGAGTGGAGTGTGGAACGGCATCTGGCTACCACTAGCCTCCAGCCGCTTTTCGGTGCACTTCCGAGAGACGGATTCTATAGCTGTGGACTCCTTTACCTCGTGCATGTCAAGGTTCAAGATTCTCGAAAGTCCGCAATTTTGACTGAGGAGGTTATATCGTTCTCCAACGTACCGTTGATGTTTTTCCTCAGGATGTCTTTAAACATAGAACCACTTTCACATGCCTCCAAATAGAATACCAGCTGTTTGAATCGATGTTGTTTATGCATGGTCAGCAGAGCTTCGTTGAGTCGCTTTGCTGTCAACTGAAATGTCGGAGCTTATCAATATTGAGGTTCAAACTTCATCTCGCTAATTTCTCGTACCCTCAGGATTACTGGTTGCTGTGGAAACCAGGTAAGTAACCCTCAAGATATGATACTGGCAGATTCGCCCTGTATTTGGGCGCTCAGTTCCCTTGAAATGGCGGCCCGCTCTCCATCGGATGGTTACGGTATTCTTTAGAACCTGTTATTTGTGAACCGAAGTCTTTCCCATCGATGATATAGGCGAGGCTGGCGATCGTTCTGTTTCTTGTGCACTCCATATCCCGCCAATGCGGAGGGCGTGGCTGTGTATCTCGTTCGAATACGGTGTTTTTCGTGGGATATTTCACTATGTGTCAAGCGTCAGCTAGCCTTAGCTGGGGCAAAGACGTTCTGAGAAATGTCCCAAAATGGCAATATCCTACCAGAGCGGCATCGGCCAATACTGTACAGTCATGATTCCTGCAAATGATAGGGCGTGTGACACGACGCGGTTTGGAGCGCAGTTATCGCTCTGCTCTGCCCTGGCTGTGCTCCAACCATTACCTTGTCCTACGCCCCTCCATTTGCAGGGATTATTACTGTGAATACGTTCCCGGTGTCTTCTGCAACCAAGAAACCCCGGGAAGCCCTTCACATTACTCTGAAAAAATGTTAGATACTCACCCTACCAACGGGGAAGGCAATGAGACCTGTACTTCCGTGATCGGAGAAGTAGACGAAGATTCGGTCGTCGCTTGTGCTGCAATTGACTATCTATCGGATTGCTGGTAATTTACCGAATAAGCACTGCTTGCCTGTTAATAACACGACCATTTCCGCCCTTCACAGCTTTTGCGTCTCCTCTAAGAACAGCTAGGAAATTCCATGAGGTGACTGCATCACCCTATTCAATATAATTAGATAATATACTGTAGAACTCCAATATCAAGAGACCATATCCCTCACTCACCTTATAGTCAATCTCCAAGCCTTCGTAGACATTCCTCTTATTGGGGGAGTTGTAGAGCTCTCCCGGATATGGATTCCTGAGTCAAAGAATTCATCGTAGACATTCCTCTTATTGGGAGAGTTGTAAAGCTCTCCCGGATATGGATTCCTGAGTCTTAAATATTTTCCACTATCCCCGGTCTGGAAAAATTGAGGGCGTTGACCACCGGTACCAGTCATCAGGGGGTTTGACTAAAGAGCTTATCACCGACCTCCCCGTGAACACCACGAACATTATTATCCTACTTTCTAGAGCATGAGGCTTATCATTTGTACTTCATATTCAAAGGAGCGCTCCGCGATGACCTATGAAAATTAGGCGTGTCGGAAAGGAATGCGCGTTCGAGCTTAAAAAATTTTTTATTATAAAAACGAAATTAAACAAGATAAATTCAAAAGACAATCTCCATTAGTATCAATGACTTGTTGTCAACATTTATGCAAAAATGGATTCCTCTTCTGAAGAACTCGACCGGCTGCGACTCAAAGAAGTTGGACACCCAGAGTTGGACCTTTTTCGCGGTTTGTGAATTTTCTCTCGGCCAGGGAGTTCTGCATCGACCGGAACAGATGGTAATCGATGGTGCCAGGTCTGATCTGTGTGGCGGATGAGGCAGGACTTTCCAGCCCAATTCCTCAATTTTTTTCTAGAGTGATTTTCGCCACATGTGGATGAGCGTTGTCGTGGATAAATTTTGTCGACGTCGTTTCGACACTTTGAAGACGCAGTGCTGGATCCATGCGGTTCAACTGGTGTTTGCAGATGTCCGCCGTAACCGTCTGACCCGATTCCGGAACTTCAAAGTACATCAAACCTTTGCTATTCCACCAACACGGAGCATCACCTTTTTGCCGCGTATATCAGGTTCTTATCAGGTTTCGGAGTCACTGGAGGGTCTAACACTGTCCCTTTTCTCGTTGCGTTATCGAAGCAGACCCTTTTCTCATTTGATGTAATAATAGAGTCGAAAAAACCGCTGTTCTTGGAGCGACGAAGAAGAATTCCGGCCATTGCCACTCGTGTTGCCTTGTTTGCGTCGCTCAGCTGGTGCGGCACCCGCTCTTCCCAACTTTTTTCCCCAAAAAAAGCAAAGTAGACATGGACAAAAATATATCAAAAGAAGCACAATAAAAATCTCTTTCTAATAGACAAAACTGTCTCCAAAAATCTTCTATAGTAGGAGAGAAAAAAATGGACAAGTTCAAAAAATTCAACGCGCATTCCTTTCCGGACAACCTAATAAAAGGGTTATGTGGGAAGTTAGTGCGGAGGAAAGGTCATCCTGTGCCAGGCGGAAAGTTGTACGGTAAAGGAATTAAGGCGCAGTTGTACATCCCTTTTCCCTGTGACTCCGCCTCCAAAGTCGGCCTTCCAGCCAAAAGTAATGCTCCCGGGCAAGTATCATGGAGTGGATGCATTCAATGTCTCTTGTAGAGTCATAGGGTTCATTACTGGGAATCAGCCGACGGGAATCGTCCCAGCGCGCGGTCTTTTACCTCCTCTACAGTTGTTTGAGGCTAGAGGAGGCCTGACGAATGCGTTTCCAACGTTCCCTTTGGCATTTTCTCTTCATAGATGGTTCACTTGGCGAATTTTCTTCCACATTTCTGCAAAATCACCTAGGCTTTTTATCGCGGACCGTGCCTTTAAGCAACATGAGTAGCAGCTTCGATGCGACTGTGCGGCCGTTTGTGGGCGGGCGGTTGTGGTGGGCGTCTCGGTAAACATGTTGCACTTTGGTTAGAATTGTAACAGTGCCCTCCGTTGGAAAAGACGCCGCGCAGCTCCTGCTAAAAGGCCCAGTATTCTTCCGTGCTAGGAGTATCGACCCTGCACGCTTTGTCGATCTATCGTGCCATTCGCTTTTAAAAGATGAAGGATGAAGCCTCATCTGTTTATAAACCCCTTTTAGAGATGCGGCACGCATTCTACTTCCATTCAGAATCGTAGTGGCTTATTGAATGCGATGTGGCCTATACAATGACTTGCGGGGGCCAGCCGATGTACAAGTCAGTGTTCTTATCCTCCCAGATGGAATTTGGTACCATTTGACCGTAATCAGGGTGTAGAGGGCGTCGTTGATCTGGGCGTGGGAAGCGGTACCATTTGCACTTGCTACACCATCTCCACCTCTTATTCACACAAAGTAACACGGAATAAAAAGTGTTTGGAAACCAGTCAGTAGGTTGAAATATGCAGGAAAAAATGGCGCCACCCTAGACTTTTTCCACGCGCGTTATAGTGTGCGAGCTTGCAAATAAGTGCTTCTTATATCCCAGCAACATAGAGCACAATGGAGTAGAGGACAGTATCCTGCAAACGATTAGCCATGTGAAGGACATTACTAGGAAGCGCAACTAGGGCAGTGTGTACCACCACCTGCTGCAGACCCAGGATGGGATTTTTGGGTCATGAGATTCTATCGATTTATAGTTTGTGTGGTCGCATCACCCAATGACATGGCATCGCTTCAAAAATCGCTCGTAAGAATTGTCAACTACCAGACGTACTCAGTGTTATTGGCGATGTCGTCGTACATCATAACGATAATATTCTCCTTTTCGAATCCATGGTTCAGCAAAATGTGATATGCGTGGGCAACATCAGCCTGAATGACATGTTTAAAATGTCTCCGAAACGATGCCTGTTTCGGCGTTAACGTGTGGCAGTGACATTTTGTTAGACAACGCTGGCATGACACACCATGTGTGTCACGCGGCTACGTATAGCAAAGAAGCTCCACGCGGTTCAGATTGTGTTACTTGAGGAATTGAGAGATACAATAATTTCTAGTCTGCTGCGAATCTACCCTATTGTATAGTGAACCATTAATTTGTCGTATTTAGGTTGTTCCGTGGCACAGTCGATTATCATATTGGTAAGGCCGGGGCGGCTTGTGAGTGGTTTTGGCAGGGCCCAATCCCTTTCAGCTATCGCTGGCGCTTTGGGGGATATTCAGTGAGATGGGAAAGGGCTGGCTTTCGCCAAACCACTCCGCGCTGTTGCGACTTGGCCCGACTGCTCGGGGAGAAGGTCATGTCCCTACCTCAATATGCTTCTGTGGGCTTCGTGAAGGACTCATAGGCCAGAAATACGGAGATCACGGGTACTGTTGCTTGCAGATCCTCTGTGATTGCACCTCCCCTCCACCGCTATATAAGGAAACCATTCGGGATTGCACGAGCTGAGCGTGACTGTAGGGCGTCCGGACAAGGGGCATAGGGGGCAAGTGAATGGTGAGGAGAGGATAGGATTTTCATACAGCTGCCTGAAAAAAATCTCTGAACAACGTCAAGCCAAAAATCGTAATTTTCACTTAGTTTTTTTTAATGTTCCCTGACTTTTGTACCGAAATATCGTGGATATCGGTACAGTATGCCTGTGGTGTCGACACCCAAGATCAGCATCAGGATGACAAGATGACCCAGTGAAAGTCATCAGCCTAACCAGGATCTTTGAGGTGACTTGGGAGTACCAAACAAAAGAAAAAGTAACACCAGCCACGAGTGGGCACTTCATGATTCTAGGGAATTTGGAGTTGAATATCCGTGGATACCCTTGAAGCTCCTGGGAGTCGATTCCATGGATGATGAAGGCTCTAATCAAGTCCGGTAGTAAGCGAACCGAGTTCAAAGCGCTGATCGGGTTTTTCTTGTTGAGTTCTCGCTATCTGCTTCCCTTTCTGCTGTTTCGTTGTCGAATAAGCGCTTCAGAACTGTTTGAAACGAGATTTTCTGGCTTGTTTCAAGGTTATTTCCGCAGCTGCACATCCATACGTACAGATGGACTGCCAGCGGAATCGCAAAACAATCCATGCCGCGGTATCAACCTAAGGTGATCTTCCGAACCTGATCACACCCAGCACTATAAGACACCCATGACTTATCTTGAAAGAAATAAAGCTCGTTTGGTACGTTCAAGACCTCGGGCAGTGTCGGATGAATTTTCTCATTCCAAGGTGTTCTTTCAATCAAAAACCAGAAAGAATTCAACCTGATGACGATAATTCCACCATCCATTGGATCCGGCCACCAGCAGTGCATGCACCTTTCCACTTGGTGAATCATCACTGAAATTCGACTGAGGTGGTCGATGGTTTCCGTTTGTGCCAGTAAGATTGTTAGGTAAAAGTTTCGGGGCGGTTTACGGGGCAGGGGGCACATTTTGCACTTCTGCTACTTTCCATCGACGTGTGGACCCATCTAGAGCCTTTACCAGGTGGCTCAACGAGCTTGATCTAATTTCACATGAGTTCATACGTTCCACTAGTGTGAGACTTGTAGTCCGAACCACTGAAGCAGAGCAAGTGCAAAGTGCTCCCCCGCGTCGCCAAACTGCACCAACTTTTTGATGATGGTCCGACCGTTTCGACCAGAGACCTGATCCACCACCGTGTGTACTGACCATGAGAAAAGTCTGTTAGTGGTTTTTTTAAGAAGTGCCAACTTTATTTTCCAGTACCATAGCACTAATAACCGACTATCCGCTGACGCGGTGGCGAATCGGGCTTTTGGGAGAATTGCGCTTCTTATCTATGAGACGGAGTAGGCGTGGCATTCGAACATTGCGCAGAATGGGTCACTTCCCCTCGAGACAACTGTCGCCCAGTTCTGTGTTAGACAGAGAGCGCGTTCATACTTCGCGATCGCGGCATCCAATCGCGCGATTTCAAAGTATGAACGCGCTTATCATTAGAAACACGAACACAACTG
>MU966559.1:1267-17465 GCA_036418165.1 Cooperia oncophora
CAGTACACGTTAACTAACATGTCTTGCTTTGGTGAGATTATGCAAACTTTTGGGAAGCTGAGAATTTGGAGAATTCGTACCAGTTAGTCGTTTCAGTATCAAGGATTAACACTCTTCACAGGGTGGGTTTTACAGTCACAGTTGGTGCTATTTGATGCCCCCAAGCCCAACGGTGCTCTCCAGTGAAAACAGCACTACTCACAGCAAAACAAACGATCCTACTTTTATGATAAGGGAGATTTGTAAGGGGTGCTTTGTAAGCAGGAGGCGTGCCTTTTCAGATCTTTCATGAATGTACGCCAAGACAAACTGTGGCCCAGAGCGTATTCCCAAGGAATGCGCTCTCTTTCGTTCTCTGTTTTAACATAGCTCTTAGCGCTCACGACATGTCGTGAACAATTGCTCGTACATTACGGCTGACGCGTTCAGGTATACTGTAATAATAAGCGAAGTGACAGCCGTCTATCATGTTTGTCACTCAGTTTCGCTGACAGATGAGCGATGATGAACGATATTGATTGATGATAACGACAAATCACTTCAGTGAATGATAAAGATAAGACTGTGAAAAGGAGGAAAAATGAGGAAGAAATGCAAGAAAATTACCAGCTGTTCCGTCCGACCGGTCTGTAGGCCTTCGTTGAATAGCGACTCACAGATACAGGACACCTCTTGCTCGGAATACGAAGTGGTGGCACTGAAAGAGGACGAGGTTTAGCCGTCGAATGAGAGTCTGAAGACTGAAAAATGAGGTTTTCAACAGCCCCAGTGGGAAAGTGGTGCTACAAAGTGGGTGGTGGTATTGAAGCACTTGAAATCCGCGACACCCTCCTCGACTACACAACAAAGTGACAGACTCAAGAGACTTGGACTACGGGGGCTAGTTGGCAAGAGAGCAGGGAGGAAAGGGGATCACACGGGGCGTAACGGTAACCTGATCCATAAGTTGCGAATAGAGTCGAAGTTGAAAGCGATATTCCTTACGGGATTGTGTGAATTCGAGCTGTGGCGCCGGCGGCCGATGTCGCGTAGGCTTGCATCGTCAGTGAGCGCAACGGCTCAGGTTACGCCCTCCCATCCACCACCTCCTCCCTACAGCTCGCGCTCCGCTCAGCACCGCTTGCCCCCACACACCAACGAACGGCTAGATTGACATAGGCAACTGACTAGGTTTGAGGTCAAACGGAACACGGCTACTTGATGAATTCCCTTTCAATGAAGTTACCCAGGAGAGTGACTGCACTTCATGAAGTGGCAGGACTTCGATGAAAAACTCGCCGCGATGAAATTGAAACCGCCAAGTGTCCAGTTACAAGAGTGCGATTCGGTTTTTGAATGGAAGGGATCGATTTCAGGTCACAGATTGGGGTGTCTACACTGAATAAATGCTCCACGTGCGGATCAGTTTCAGCTCAGGGAAATGGGTCCGAGTCGGGGCGGGCACTGCCTGTAGAATCATTTTCCGTGGAAAAGGAATCCAAGAGTGAGTTTTCGAGAGTTGGTGGATCAGAATTAGTATGAGGTTCAGGAAACAGCTCCTGACTCTCGGAAAGATGTACTACATCAGCCTGTGAGGTCATTCTTCGTGGAAAACAACCCCAGAAGCGGTTTTGCGGTATTTGGTTAATCGAAATTAGTTGCAGGGCTCAGAAAAGGGCTTCCTGACCTCTGGAAAGAGGTCCGATACCGTCATGTACTCTGAGTACTGAACGGCTGGAAAATAGGATACCACAAAACAGCTGAACCCGGGCAAAATTTCCACCTAAATAGTACGAAAACGAATAAGTGGAGTAGAAAGCGTCTCTGGTGGTGTAATGGTATACAAACTAGCCTGGTAAGAGGTGGCCCAGGTTCAAGTTCTGGTTGGGGCCAAGCTTTGTGCCCACGACCCAGCATTCTTGTGTAGTGGAGAGCAAATGTATTTATAATATTACGCGGGCTTTTTAATACACTGAAAGGTTACTAATGAAAGTTCAAGCCGCCTGAAGGGGGGGGGGGTGGAATTTTGTAAATTCCAGAAATGGCATGCAAACGGTAATGGTCCCATGTCGTAGAAATACAGGAATTTATAGCAGAACATTTACCCACCCAACTGCGATTTTCAACCCTAATACTTATGCGGCGCGGTTCGGCTCAGGGGATAGGGGGGGGGGCAAATTGCATAGCTAGTTTCTTTCAATAGTTCCTGTAAAATTACGCGCCACCTCCCGATAAGACCTGTAGTCTCTTGTTTCCTGTTAAGAGTGCTCATGATGTCGTTAGTTTCACAGGAATTTACAGCCCTCTATAGGAGTCATCGGTAGTGATCGATGGGAGCAGTAAAATGCCCCCACCGAACCGAATTGCGCCACTTATGCTTCTTTTTAAGCCGGCTCAGGGCTCAATGGAAGTACTGGAAAGCGAGTGAAGCTCCCCAGAATGTCAGACACCATCGTTACCTTGGTTTATACTTGGACTGCGATTAACTTCAAATTCTATGACGAGGAGTTTATTTTTGGACTTTATTTGCATTTATTTGATTATTGATTGGATTGTTTATTTGGTGTTTATGCTCCTACACTTGGCTTACCTAGCAGTTACTGATATAGGATGGATTTCAATAGAAAAATGGTTGCACCTTCCACGCCGTGTTCAAGTGAATGACGTCATTCATAAGTTCATGACTGTCGAATCGATTATTGATTTCTGAGAGATTGCAGCATATCCGATAAGTAGTCGATTTTATGGGGACATTGTTATCATTTTGAAAATTGGTTCAGGTTGTTCTTACGACGGTACCATGCTTACAGTATCCCGCGGAAGAATTACATAACCAGACGACTTATTGATTTTTGCCATACCGTAATCCCTTCCGTGTTCGGTGGTCACTTTGGTTAGCTAACTAAGTGACCTCGGTTGAGCTCGAGACAGCTGGTAACGCAATCTACACACTACACATGCATCTCCTAGTGCAAACATAAAGCAGATGTAAGTCAGATGGACTGGATCAGGTATCCGGCCCAGTTTGACGCTGAGAGCAGACTATGAGGTCAAGGTAGCCGTCCAAAATAGCTTTTCTCGGGCTATGCGCTTGAAATTGTGATCGAAGTGTTTTTAGCCATCGCAGATTGTCTTGACGGTGTTTTTAGTGTGGTCGTTGTAGGCCCCATCCTGGGCTGGCTAGAGACGAATCTTTCCCGGTCATGATTTGCACCCATGAAGTGAAAGCGGGGACAAGTGTGCGCTATGAATACCCGAGATGGTTCTATTTCGTTGTCAGAGGGAAGGGGTCCAATGGTGGAGTTTCTTTTGATTGCTCACTGTCGCGTTCCAGACCCCCTATGACATACTCCACGGCACTTCCTGGCGCTGGGGACAAGATCAGCAAAATACAAACCCTCTCAAAAATTCACTCTTGTGCGCGGCCTTCCCCCATCTTGTCTCCCGGAATCTTCCCAAATTTTCATGACTTTCACCACATTTCCTCCCAAAAAGCTCCCTGAGCGAGGGGCAGCCCACGGAAACCGGTAAAACAAAGAAAAGTGAACAGCGAAATTTCTATCAATAAGGCAGAACGACCCTACCCCCACTCCCTCCAGCGACTAAATTCAAGCACCCTCCTTTAGAATCCCCGCTCATATGCCCCATGCACTTAGTCAACGGAGTGGTCGTATCAATGGAGGAAGGTAAGAAGAGTCAGACGGGATTAGTATTTTCCTCGACGCCATAGTTGACCTTATGTGGCCTTATTTCCGGGGGGGGGTGTGGACTTTTTCCAAGGACCTTCTTCCATGAGTTTGCAATGAACGTCAGACTTTGTCGTTCTTTTGCCACATATCTTAGTGTTGTGCACCGACAGGCCCCTTTTTATCGTAATCGAGCCGAAAATTTTGGGAAATTATAGCAAAAAGGGCACTCGAAATGCAGTTCTGTAAAGGACCATTAATTTTACCCTGGCTTGAGTATGTTTAGGGAGACACTCGTAGTTTATACAATCAACAACGACTGTCAAACAAATAGATTCGCACCTGTCTAATGAATTCATAAACATTCGTCTCTGTAGCAGCTGACGAAGGGGCTATTCTGCTACCGCCTAGGTTACCTTTTTAAAAATCTTTTTTTGGATATTGACTAACTGACCATTATAGCGCCTGGGTTTGCGCAAACGTGGGCATGCAAACGGGTGGTGAAATGTTCTCTCAAAGTCCAATAGCTTTTCTGTCATACTAACTGATTTTTGGAATATTGGCCTCTTTTATTTTGATATAAATTTCATGGTAAAAAGTTTAGGCGCTGTTTGGCTTCGAGGAGGCATTTTTATACTTTCGCAACAAATCCCACTTTGTGAAGACCTGTAAACTCCTGTGAAGCTGCAAAATGATTCGAGTGAGCCATTTTGGCAACAGAACTTTACAGGCTTTTACAAGGAATTCTGTTGAAACTTAGGTGAGTACCATTCGTTGCCCACACCAAGACGAATTGCGCCTAAATTGGTATTATTTTACATAATACAAGGTGAAAGGGGGATCAGGTTGTGGAGTAGCAAGCGGCGCTTACACTACGCGTACGGTCCAGGGCTCAAATCCCAAGTTTACCAATCCTTCCATCCCCTCGGCAGATCTACCCGACTAATCCAATAGGATTAGGACGAGAAAAAATTTAGTGCCTTTCTATTCTTTCTTTCTAGGCTACACAATTGCTTGTATGGACGAAATCGCGATCGAATAGCCATTGCGATTCCAAGGATATCTAGAATGCGCGGCTCATTCCAATTAGGGCTGACCTACGCTCAAACTTCCAAGCTCTTCATAGTAAAATAATTAGCTAAGCAGGAAAATAAAAAAAATTCTGGCCCATTCTCATTATCAGATGAACTGGAATCCCACTTGAAATAGGTTTGGCTATCTAGGTTTGTGAAATTTAGCCTTGTCGCTTCCCACTGTTTTTTTATTATGTTTTTTCCTAGGTATACCGTTATTTTGTTTCCTTAACTTTTTAAAAATCTATTCGACCACAGAACCGGCTCTAGCACTGCAGTAATGGCTCCAGTGAGTTTCCCACAGTGACCTGGGCTATAATTTCAGTTATAGCTTGTCATCTGGTTGTCACGTTCGGGAAGAAAGTACGGCGGCTCGAAGAAACGCAGACCGGCTACCGATCAGCGGAAACTACAAAAGCGCCCCCAGAACGCCACTCTGGGCGGTAGTATCAATTTCAACCGACCATCTCCGTGAGGGGTGCGCGAACAGCTGGTCTAAAACAACCACTTGAAGAACCGATCTGGTCTCTGAGAATCTTTGGGATCTTGGGATATGATTTGGCTCAATCCAGCTTTAGCAGCGACGATTGCAGCTTTGGGTGCAGGATGTTTTCGTAGTGAGCTCTTCCCGGATGCCTGGTATACGGTACCCACACACGTAGGATCGAATTTCACCTATTGCGCAGCCAGCACAGACAGCATCCAACGCCATCGATTTTCTGGAGAACACAGACAGACGAGGACCCGCTACGCCTTGAAATAGCCGTCCATTAGGGCCAGGGTGGGACTTTCAGCTTTCTGAAGTCCTTCTAGGGCGTGTGATATTTTATCGACCAATAGATCCCACGTTGAATTCCTGCAAGAACACAGCAAAGTACCTTGTAAGGCAGCATAGCGTGCCGAAATATTACCCGGAAAGGATTGCAGTCACCCACATCTGGCGCATCGAGGTACCTGCAGTTATTACGTAAGTACTTAAAGTGACACGAGGATGACATGGTCTGGTGGGAAGATCTCACAGAAATTTCTGTGAGAAGAGGAGGGCCTCAATCTTCGAATAGCTTGAGTTCTTGCCTCTTCCAGAGATTGCGGTATGCAGATCACTTGTGAGTCAACCTGGAATTTTCCTGAAGGCTCATGGAACTCGCTTTCAAGGAAAGATCGTCAATGAACAAAATAATTAGGAGGGCCAATATTTCAACTCCCAGATACTTGACCCGTGTCTAAGATTTATCAACCGGTTTGCTCACGACCAGCCGAGCCAGTCCTGTACATGTCAGTGTCGGCGCAGTTTGATGAAGGAGGGGGGGGGGATTTTGCAGTTTCGCTTCTTCCCATAGGCGTGTCGACCTACATAGATAGCCTCTTCTCGAGTTGACAGGTTTTACCATACCATGATGGCTAGATGAGCTTGCTCCAGCTTCACAAGAGTTCACAGGTTTCGCCAGAGTGAGACTTGTAAACCGGAACTAGGGAAGCAAGTGATAGTACAAAATGCCCCCCGTCGTCAAACTGCGCCGTCAGTGTCTTTATCGTCCCGGACAAATCTTGTATCAATCCAGCTACCCGGGAGGATTGAGAGGTTTGTTGGCCGTCTGCGGGAGCCTTCCCATAGCCTCTTGCCGCTACATCGTGTCTGCTCCATTTCGTTTCCTTATAACTGTTACTATTCTGATGCCTTGTACTTCATTCAATTTTGTTACCACCATCAGAAAGGAGTGTCAAGCAATGTTGACTTTTGATGCTGGTCTACAATCCAGCACACTGTCCTCCAAATAAAGACGGAATCAGGCTTTCCATTTGAGGTCTCTAAATTTTTTGACCTGAAGGCGGAGGGAAAAGGGTGGAACGAAATGCTACGTTGGGGTCAACCGCTTTGATTTCGTCCCAGTTCAAAGGTTTTCCCTCCAAAGAAAGTGCGTGATTCGGTTGACCATTTTTCAAGCTTTGTTGACTTTGAACCTTGTAATGTCTTGATGTGGACTTAGATATAGCGTGTAGCACAGGTAGCCCTCGACCCCCTGGTGGCTAGTTGTAGTCCTTCAAGGGTCATTCTCCTACTCTTTATTGACTGCTGCCCACTGCCTGCTGAGAGTGAATTCCTCTTACTGGCACTTGGGCTGGTTATCCATGCACAGTATGCTGTCTAGCTCTAATTTTGGGATGGGACTTTCATAAAGGGCCAAATGTACGCCGAGGAATTTTCCACAGGGGCCTTGTTCAATAAAAAAAGGCTGTGTCAAGGGAGAGTGTGGTCCAATAATCTCGGAAGAGGCATTCAAAGGGCTCAAACTGCAAAACCTGATGGTCATCGTATGAAGTTGCGGACTTCTGAGAACAGAAAGCTAGCTCCGATGTTGAAGAACAAAGTTTCAACTCACGGTCATTAGTACTATAATATGACGCATGATCCCCAGTTTTGACAAGGTGGAGAGTCCGAAAGGTCCTTCAAATGCTCCCCCTCGGTCACTTGCACCGAAATTCCCGCTTGGCGCTGCGGTCATACCCTGGAGCTTACAAAATTTGCTTCTCTGATTGCGACTGTTGGCTTTGACGCAGATTTCATAGTTGACGACCGATACCATCACCCGTGTCAAGAACTTTCTACAGTCTTGTTCGCCTGGGACGCTGTAGCGTTTCAGTGGGCTGAGTTTGTTGCGGCTCCAACCTGTTCTCCACCAGTTGTGGAAGCTGGCAGGCGACTCAGTTGATGGGGAACAGTCTAGCGCCGCGCCTTTACCCAGCTCCCTAAAACGCCCCAGCATATGCACGGAACAAGTTTATATGAGCTCTCGATTTCTAAAAAGTCCCAGTCCCACTTCGGTGAAATATTTTTCCGAACGAAAGATGAAAATTAGTGTCTCAGACCACAATGTTGAACTGCTTGAGAGGTTTTCATCTGATAACTAGAGCAGGAGCAGTAGATACTAGCTCCCCGCTGCTTAGGCAGTGGGGCTCCCCCTGCTTAGCAGTGGGTTATTGCTATAGGCATTCTATGTACGCTCACGTCGATCGGGCTAATTCCCTGCTATTCCCATCCTTTGCAAACAGCTAACGCTGCCCCCAAAAAAGGCCATACAAGTGGCATCGCGTCCTGCAGGCTCAAATTCACGGCTCACGACCCCGAAACGAAACATTCAGTTGTGTCTGGAGATTCCAACCAGAGTTGTGTGCCATGTCGTGTCTCCAGTGAACATCGATCTGGGGGAATTCTAACTTAAGCAAGTTTTCACAGGCTAATACTCGTGTGCTGTTACTTTTACTGAATTTACGGAGCGCTGATCGCCTTTAGCGACCGGGGGGGGGTGGAAAGGCATTTCGTACTTTGCTAGTTCATTTTTGCTCTTCCTAATAACTTAACGAGGGAGGTCTTTACAGGTCTTTTGGAAATGGTTTGTTGCTTGTTGTAGAGGTCCATGGAAGGATCTTAAAAATGGGTTTCATTTTTGCTATGCGTTTCTGGGGAGGTCAAAAATTGAGTGAAAAATTTTGACAAGAATGGGCGATTTAACTATCTTAATAGGCTCAGTTCTGATCGTAACTCGAGCATGGCACATAGTTTATGAGTGTTCTTTAATTAGGCTTCGAAAATAATTTCAAATAAAGTCAAAATTTAAATATCATGTAGTAACACACTTCGCATGCACTGACGCAACAGTGATGTTTTTGTCAGCGTTCCCCTCATGCTCACTGTCGTGATCGACGGCGCAGCGGATAACTCGATGGATTCTGGATGAGACGACGATGCGATACTTTATTTGAAAATATTTTTGAAGCCTAATTAACGAGCACCTCATAAACTATGCATGCTCGAAGTTACAATGAAAACGGAGCCAACTAAGATAGTTAAAATCGCCCATTCTTATCAAATTCTTTTCACTCAGTTTTTGACCTTGCCAGAAACGCATAGCAAAAATGAAACCCATTTTGTGACCCTTGTATGGACCCCTACAACAAGCAACAAAACCATTTCCAAAAAGCGCGCGACGACGTGAAAGACCTCCCTTGCCAGAGGTCTCGGCGCCAATCTCAAGTAAGCCTTCCTTTTCAAATGAGAGGCAAAGAATCGATGGGGATTCCGAGAGAGAAACCAGGCGATACAGCATGGGAACGACCTAGACGGCAGGTGCGGCAACTAGCAACGCGGATCAGTAATGAAGCAAGTGAAACTATCTAGGAGAAAGTTGAGAAAGAGAGAATGGTCGTAGGTCACTGGAGCAACAATGCGTCTTAACGCACTTATCTCACAACTTTTCAAGGCGAAAACCTGTACAGGTTGTCCTTCCGATGCACACAACTCATTCCCTTCCTCCTTTCCGCCATTAAGTGCAGGCAAGCTGTGATTCACCATCTCCATGGGTGTGAGAAGGTGCAGCCAGTCACCATCAGCAATGTATTCAAAGAGTCCTTTAGTATTAGCGTCAGCCTGAAGCGACTGCAGGGATTTCCCCAAATCGCTGGTGATGTAGACTTCAGGAAATCGTCGCTCTGCTAATGAAGAGACCCTTACGTCTTGCCGCTAGCACAGTGACATTGTGTCACGTCTTTTACAAGTCGGCTTTACCAGTCGGGTTGACCTTCGTACATCATGAAGTCTCATCCACATAGGTTCAAAGGGTTCCGAAGAGTTGAAGGACTGGTGAAGAAGTCCAAACAGGGTATCCAGGACGATCATCTACTCGGTCGATCCGTTTGATGTAACCCGTGTTGCTGTGCTCCATAAGCAAAGCGATTCTGATTTTCGCTATCTTTGATCCTCCACAAAAGAGTTGTAGCCAGGACAAGCCGTTGAGAAAATTGTGCAAAACAGCCTGTACCCCTCACTTCCATTTTTCTCATCCTGCCTAAAACCTGAGTTTCCCTGGGGAGTTTTTCCAAGTTCCTACCAGTTGTTCTGAATGTCCTGGGAATTTTCCAGTTTTTTTTCCAAAATTTTGCAGTCCCGCAACCAACCCTGTCGCCACAACGATCCCTTCGCTGGGAACCCCAACGTACGGCGTGCTCTGATTGTAACCTGCTCCTCAAGCAACGCTAGACCTCTAACAGGATAAACTCAGTGGTAACTGATCACTTTTGGGGTGCCCCGTGCATTCTACTCTCTTTCGGAATCGCCCTGGCATTTTTTACGCGATTAAGACAAGATTTGTGACGATCCTCGCTTATGCAACGGGGAGAGCAAAACAACGTTTTATCCTTCCAGACGAGTCCTCTTTGAATCAGCCAACAATGAAAGAATGCTTGGATGCCTCGTTCAGGTGCTAAGTTGCAAGATAGGAGGGCTGGGGCGGCAAGGTTGCTCCAGCGAACCCGCCCACGTTGTTAGTTGTCGCAGTCGTCTTGCTCACCTACATACTCGATCCAGCGCTCGCACTGTGCGTCTAATAAGCGGCACCACTCGCCACCTCTTATACCACCTCGCTACATTTCTAACATTTCTAACATACTGGAACCGAATCTTCAATCTTCCCTCAACTAGATGAAAATAATTTTTATTAAAAATAATAGTTAAGTAAAAAAATCATGTTAAAGGTGAAGCGAGCATAAGAGAAGCGTTTTACTCGTGTAGAAAACTATTTGGCACCTTATAAGGCTAACACACGGTATTTCATCATCAGTGAAACAAGTTGGAGCGAAAATTCTTGAAATAAAGCCGGATTCAGTTAATGAATCAATCAATACGTATGTACATTACATGCGTTACGCAAATAGCTCTAGGAAACTGAACAGACTAAGGCTTATTCAATCACAGATACGGTAAGAGCAGCACTCATTGTCGGCATTAAAAAATCATCATGGTCTTCTTTAAGACATCTCAATGTGAAGCACTTTCTCTTCGACAAGTTTGATAACGTTCTGGTTGGCGTCTGCGGGGGCCGTGACGCCGGGTTCTGTGGTGGTGGTGGTGGTGGTGGTGACAGCGCCGGCTCTTTGGTTTCTTTAGCCTCTGTTGCGGTTGGATTCGTCGCTGTCGGCGCCGACTCGGCTTTGACGGTCGCTTCTTCGGCCGAGTTCTTGGCATCCTTGTTCTTTTCTTCAATGGACTTTTTTCCTTCAACAGCTCCAGAAGCCACCGTCGGAGGAGTGTTCTCGGCGTTTGCTTTAGCGTCTGTTGGAGAAGTCTTCGAGTCGTCGACGACGTTGTTCTCCTTCAGCTGTCGTTGCTTCTGTTGCCTTTCTTTGCGTTCCGCTTTTTCCACTTTATTCACGAGTGCCCGTAGCAATTGCTTGATCTCGTACTTCTCCGTGTAGCGTCTCTGAAAGTCAAAAATGTCAAGTTATTTCAACTGCTGAAAGCAAGCACAACAATGGCAATGGCACAGTCCGCCCTGGTCGTGTGGGCGGAACCAGGACCACAACTGAGCCCACCTTATTGGCTCGTTGGCGCGCCATCCTTTGTTTGACAAACAAGGGCTGCACCAATGAGAAGGACGCAGTGGTAGGCCAAGCCACGTCCGCGACAAGCGTGGAGTGTGTTTTCTGAGTTAAATTCTTTTGACTACTGCCCTCGGGACTGGGGATCCCCAGCAAGTGAGGGCAGCATTTGCCTTTAGAATTTCAAAGGTTTATAGTTTGACTTTTTTTCCTCGGTTTTCCATGTGTCACCTGTGTTGTCAACACCCCTCCAATTCTGCTTCGACGGGCTGTCTTTTGATAGAATTGGGAATTTTAGGAGAAAAAGGCTCCTGAAAAGTAATAGGAAGTTGAGAAACTTTCAGAAGACGAGGGACGGGTAAGGAAGGAGGATGTACCAAGGGAGAAAATGTCTGGGGAGGTGGGGGGTAATTCGCAAAACTTCTTCTTATTTTCTTTCTTTAGATACTCTTTCATTTTCGTCTTTGTTCATCTGAAATAAGAGCATTTCCCAGTCCTTAGATCGCAAATCATTTCAGACATTACACTGAGTGATTGCGTGAGTTCTGAAAAAAGTAGACAAGTAACATACCCTTGGCCTATTTTTCGTCGGAGGAGAATTCTGACCCGCTGACGGGTCATCCTTATTGTTTGAAGAAGTTTTCGCACTTTGTCGCGTATTTCTTTGGTGCTTGGGATGATTGGAGTTATCCTGAAATTAACTTATCACCTTGAAATTCACTACGACCCATTCTACGATTCCACGACTCGTAGTTGGAGATCGGGAGGGGGGGGGTCGTATTCGGTCGCTGAAGGTAGGGGCGGGTGCACATGCCTCTGAAAATGAAATGTATACGGCTGCTGACTTTTCTCGGTTAAGCAGTCACAAGTGTATATTCCCGTTCCCCCCCCCCCCCGCCCACCGCGAGAAGGAGGGAAAGCGAAGGAGCAAAGAAATTTTAGGCGAAAAACTTCGAAAAAGTGGTGGGAAGCTGGAAGAGTTCAAGGTGGGGAAGGGGGCGGGGATCGCGCCGGAGCAAAAGGATTGGGGGGGTGTCGTATTTTTCAAAAATTTTCCTCAACTACAGAACGCGTCCAGCCCCCGTGTCGTAGGCAGTTGGGCTCACATATGAGCTCGCAGATGCTAGTTGACTTACTAGAGAAGTAATGAGCACATCCGTCCGAAACGACCCAAATAAGGCACGACTGTGCACGATAGTAGTTAGATTGTACACTGCATTGTACGAGCGCCCGAAAGAGCGAGAGACAAGCAGACACTTAGAGCGCGGATGAGAGTCCTGAGAAAAAGAGGGGGGAACAAGGTGAAAATAAACACGCCTCGATATAGATTTGATAACGGTCCAAGCAATACCCGGTCGCAACAGCTTTTGTTTCAGTATCAAGAAGTCGCAGCAGCTCAGTTGAGCTGGATCAATGACGACTTCAGCTCATTCACTTTCAAGCTGCAAAAGTTGCGCAGTTTCTGCGATTGCGGACCATGCTCACCTGCACAATGAAGGAGTTCAATCTGGTGGGTCATCGCGGAATGGGCCCTCAGACTCAACTGGAAACTCGAAGAAAAGCAACACTTCATCAGAGTGGGCGGGATTTCTTCATAGGGACAGAGTCAAAGAAAATTCGCACCCAGCTTAGCGTTCGGTTCGCGCTTCGGCGTAAAATTTCTTGATTAAACATGCCAATGCAATCTCTTCGGGAGAAAAAAGAGCGTGAGAAACAGGGTATGCCGTAAGTTGGGATCCTCAGCGAGAGCGTTGTATTTGGTCGCTGCAGCGAGGGGAGTCATATTTGCCACTGACGATCAGTAAGAGGTTCTCGGTTGTTGAGGTTTTTCGTTTCATGTACACTATGACCCCCCCCCTCCATTCGGCAGCAGTTCTATGGGAGAAAGAAGAAGAATATTTGAGAGAAGACTCCAAAAAATGGATTAAAGTGGGACAGTCTAGAAAGATGGCATGTATAATAGGATGGAAATAGAAAAAGGGGGAGTCGTACCAGAGCGGGGAATTTTAATGGAGGCCCGTATTTGGCAGAAATTTAAAAATTTTCACTAAGAAAAGACGTGCCCTGGTGTAAAAAGCGCAAGATTCGACTCACATCTCCTGCTTTGACGCTGATCTTCAGATCCCCATCGGTTTTGGTGACATGGCGGGCAGGATTGCGTGTGCCGCCTCGACCTCGACCTCGTCGGCTGCCAGAGTTCTGTTCTGGATGGACCGTTACTCTCCCTTCCAATCGACTTCCTCTATTCACCTGCAATAATCATTCCAGGAATTTCTATGAATTTCCTGCGATAACCTACTAAATATAGGCGAACATTTAATCACATTCGAGGTTCCTGGGCCAGCTCTCTGTCAAACTGCTACTTGAGGTAGTCCACACTAAACAGACCAAGCTCCTAGTTGGGACAAATGTGAAGGGTGAAAGTTGTCCTCATGTTGAAGTTAATCCGGTATCCCTTGTAAATGCATGGTATCGAGCTACAAACAGTAGCTAGCTAGTCGGTGCCGGGATAAAAACCACTCTCTTGAGAAATTTATGTCATCCGGTTCCGTCCGATTTCAATCATTCCTCGTTGTTCCATAATACTTTCCCAGTCACATAATGGTTGATGGAACCCTATGGAGGCCATTTTTTTAGTCATGCCGAACTGTCCGGTTTCACAGAATATTACGCGCGTGGTAGCCCAACCAGTAGAAGAATAGAACCTTAGTTATTTTACCCATTGCGGAGCGCCGTCATGCTTGTGTAACCTCCAATCGAGCATCGGTCGGCTCAGGGGGGGGTATTCCCAAATTACCACTGTGGCCTACTAGCTCCTGTTAAGGAACACGTCTTAAGTTGGTGAGACTTGCAGACTCCTGCCAAATGTGAAAGCTCCTGCAATTGCCTAGCCTCACAAAAGCTCACAGGTCTCCATAGAACCGATGGGAGAAATCAGCAAAATGCCCACACCAAGCCGGACTGCCTACTCATCATTTCGTTTTTCTCACTTGATAAGAGCACTATTATAACTTTACTAACTTTACTATCGAAAAATATGTGTTTTCCGACCGCAATTTTCTCAGCTTTGTAAGAGGGGGTAGGGATTAAGGGTTTGCCCAGAAAGTCAAGCAAAGCGATTTGCCTCAGCATTGCCCACAGGGTGAAGCGAGCGGTCTTCAATGGGTTAAAGGTACGCTCAACCTTTTCACTCGGAAGAAGGCTTCTAAAATGGCTAATGCCCACCCAGAGAATATCCGTGGGAAATTCTGAATGCTGAATTCACAAACAAATTGGACAGAAATGAGGGTCCGCCAGGTCGCCGGGGCGTGGCTTTATCTTCAAAAGTCACTAGGGAACGAACGAGTGGGGTGTGGCCAAACGCCCTTTCACAGCGCTTCCACCAATGATATTAGCAGCAGCCACCCGCCCCAGACATCGTGCCCACTGCCTTTGGGCCCCAAGTCTAGGAACTGAAACTCAACCCCATTTCCAACATTCAACCTTGCCATGGGTTTCATCATGTTTTTAGCGCAGTCTACCGCTGAATTGGAAACAGAAATGAGGGTCCGCGTAGCAGCTGGGATGTGGCTTCTTCTGAATAGAACCAGTAAGAGCTTTTTTCAACTCCATTACGGGAATGTAAACTAGTCAGGGTTTTCTCACTGTGTAGATGGTTCTAGCGAATTTTTAAAGTTGTTTGCCAGGGAACAATTATGACGTTAGTGGCAACTTCTACGTCGTAGATTTGACTGACCTGAGACACCGGCTCTTCTGACCGTCCACGAGTCTTGTGGCCACCTCGATGGCCACGTTGGTTTGACGCCCATTGGTGAGCACCACGACCAGACGGTCTCTTACGGGTCTCTATAGACGGCACATTTTCACGCCATGTTTCGGCTCTAAAATATAAATTTTTATCCCTTAGAAAAATGCAAGGAATTCTGATAACGGCGAGGTTTGAAAAGTTTGAGGGAATTTTTGAAATATAAAAAATCACGGGAAAAACCTACGGTGTCTTTCCATGATCCCATTCGCGATCCCATTCTCCTTTTGGGGTTTTGTTGGCGCCACTGCTTGGAGGCGAAGGCTGAAGCAACGTTCTGTGAACAGAACGTCAAAAATACTTCAGAACAGTCTCGGACTCTCTTCCCTGTGCGCTCATTCGCCCGTTCTCTGCCCAACTTCCTCCTCCCTCTTATTTTCTCTCCGCATTTCTTCCCCTCAGTACACTCCCTCCTTCTTTACTCTGTTTCTTTATTTCACTGCAACCTACTCCAAGGTATCCACCTTTAGGTGTGGGTCAGGAGGTCGGGTTGCGACAAAGCACAGAGCCCTCTGAACTACCTGCACAAGACTGCAAATAACCCTGGGGGAAGGGGGAGGAGCAGGGGAACATTGTGCAGAAGACTCTTTGCAAAACTGAACAAGGATGGGGGCTTTTGCCTCAGCCTGAAATGGGAGGAGATCTGGACCTGGTGGAACTAATTTCAAGGTAGAGGTGAACTTCTCTTTGGATGACACCATTCCCTTTTTTACACAAAAGTCCTATGAATTCCTTTACCCATCCCCTCCCGCTACCCCCCCCCCCCCCTGTTATTACCCCAAAAAGCAACTCGAAATTAGCGGAAATCAAAAGATAAATCATACCTTAGACGGTTTTCGTTGCAGCCCATCGGCATGACTTGCTCGATCGGCGTCGATTTCCTGAAATTCCAAAAGTTCCACGAAAATCAATTTCAGAACCAAAGTTGTTCCCAGGGGAATGTTTTCGAGAAGCTTCAATTTCTTTCATCATGTAGATCGGTTACAGCACGGTCGTCAATCACTATACCCTTGTCGTTGGCCAGTTTTTTGGCCGGCAATGAACAAGTTGACGAGCATCGATACAAAGTGCAGTTAGCAAGGTGTACAAACAGAAAACGCGATGCTAATCGGTGCGATCAACTCGAGAAGATTTTGTTTTTAGTTTTGATGGGCCATGCATTCGCCGTAAAACGAGCCTAATATAGGACCGCAGGACGCAGTTCGGCATTTCGCCCTTTTGCTGCTTGGGGGGGGGGCATTTCGCACTTTTGCTACTTCTAGTCGACGGATCGACCTATCTAG
>MU966560.1:0-11482 GCA_036418165.1 Cooperia oncophora
GACCGAGTTGCCCTCATCATCCATGTCCTCTACACCATTCTCCGTACCTAGAGATGATTTTCGTCCCGAGTTCTTGCAGTAGCCACATGACGCATTCACGCTCAGACCGCAATACTCGATGATAGACCAATTCACCATCCTGGTTGCCAGCGACTCATCAACTGTAAACACAAACACCTATTTCGCTTTATAGTTGGTAGCTCACAATCTGGCTGCGCACTCGGATCAAGCTCGATCAGCAGTTCTCTTATTACAGCAGTTCGGGCCTACTGTTACAATTTGTCATGCTTCAGTTCTGAACAATTAAGACGAGAAACCATTAGTTACTTTGAAAAAAGGGGTGTGGTCTAGTTCGCTGCGTGTGATGGGGCGTGTCAGGTCCGCTGCGCTTGGCGCGGTACCCGGTCCTAACACTTCTCCTTTTTTACTTCGGCAAGCGCAAGATGTATCACATTGTTCCTACCAGTCGTTTTCCATTTTAATAACTAGAGGAGAATGAGTTTATCAGCGCACGCAGCCGCGCAGACACGCCCCATCATCCGCAGCGAACGAGGCTGTGGGAGGGACCAGAAGAGAGGTTCCAATGAAAAACTGACGACGGCCACCGCTCAGAGGGCTACCGTGCCTCGGCCTCCAACCACCCACTCAAAGAGTGCTTGTGTGACATGCCCCAGGCAAAACACACCACCATCACATCTTCCTGCCTTTGCCTGTATCAGGAAAATCTCTACAGTGTAGCAAAAGTGACAATAAAAAAGTACCGCATCGAGTCATCACGTCTTTGGCACGTCACAACAGCACAGACACATATTTATTCCATATTCATAAAAATCCACATTGTACCTCGATAAAATATTAGCAACTGAACAAATCATGCTAAGAAAAAACAAGGATTTAGAATATAGTTACACATTCGGAAGTCACTCGATCTCGATGACAACTCCTACCATACTAAAACGAACCGGTAATAAACGACCAAGAAATTCATAATGAATCTTTGAAGAGTGAACAGACATCGAGGAATAGCGTATGCAGTGCCGACCTCATACCGACGTTTGAGCCTTGCCGTTAACGAGTGGTAAGCAAAACGATGGGTTTTAGCAATGTTCTTTTCAGGAAGAAGAAAAGAAGGGAAATCTACGTTGAACCACCGAACGGCGAGCACAAATTCACATGAATGCCTGAAATTATGTCATTGAAAAAAGGCGAAAATTGTAATGTAACATGCAGTACGCAAGCGGAAGATGAAAATGCATTTTTGCTCGAAGGAGTTGATGGGCGGGTCATCTTGGCAAAATCAATGACCAAATTTGAGGTATCAAGCTGATTCTTGTCTCTACCGAAAGTTTACCTCAACGTCGTACGTCAATCGACGTCTGGAGAATGATTCATCACATGATTTGTTCCGACGTCAGCAGCTATAGGCGCTGCAGGGGTGGCCGAAGCGGTCGCCCGTTGAGACTTTTTCTTCAACTGTTGCGTCGGAACAGTAGCAATGTTCCGCCAAGCAGTAATTGAACCGAGAATATTCGTCTTTGTCTGGAAGATCATTTTTCATCTCGAACGATTTTCAAAAAGATTTCTGGACATTATTTAGACGAAATAGTATCTTGAAAATATGTGATTCCCAAAAGTCAGCTAAAGAGAAAACAGCGTTTGTGTCTAGCAAACATCCACGTGATCCCAAATCCAGCAGCTTTTGATAGAATTAATCTTGGAAAAGCAGCCAAGAAACTCCAGAAAACTGAGTTAAACCACACAATTTCGAGGATGAAATCGATGGACCAAGCAGCATGGACTGTCTCTAAAGCATTAGCGCCATTCTCAACAAACTGCTGACGGGCGCCATCGTATAAGTGATAACGCTCTGAATTACCACCCTTTTCTTATCGCACTACAAAAGCATAACCTTAGGACAATTTCCTTGTGAAGAATGGTAGCCCTCTGATTTTTAACAGTTTACATACTTGTTCCCATGAACCTGGTCACTTTGCAAAAATCGGGCTCAAAGTCTTGCTACTTACCATCGTGACAGGCAATGAATATTTGAGACAATGCAGGATACCGTACCTATTTTTCGGAATAAGAACTCAGATATTTGCAATTTCATTGGAATCGGTGGACCTAAGGTGCTGTCGAGCATGCTTTTGGGCGGTGGACCTAAGGTGCTGTCGAGCATGCTTTTGGGATATCAAAGCAGGATACTCTCTAGGTTGGGGCTTTCAGGCGCAGGCAGAGGGGTGGGGTAGTACACTACCTGAGCAAAATTCTATTGATGTTGGCTTTATTCCCCGCACAAATTTACCCTTTCTGATAGAGGGAACCAGCACTATACGGGGGTCTTGCGGACGGAGGGGGAATGGCCGGGGTCTGCAAAGCGTTTCCTGCATCCAGCACTAAAGAGTATGACCATATTTGGGCATCTCAGGCGATTTGAAGTATGTGAAGAAACAGTAAGATAGGCCTACCTGAAGACTACTCAATGTGCCACATATCTCTGTCATTCGTGCCAGCAACATTGCCGCCCGTGCATCTCTTTCCTGCGCCTTGAACCCTTCGTCAAAATCGGCAGGCTTCAGAAGCGGAAGACGTTGACAGATCTTGAAATAGAAACCCATAAATCAAGGGGTGGATGAAAAAGGCATGAAAAGTGCAGGGCAAAAAGTGGAGATGATCAGCTCAAACCAGCAATCACCTTATTTGCCTCTCTAATAATCTCATCATTCGGAGGGAATCTACCCTCTCCCACTCCTTTGAGGTAATTGCAAATAATCTCTATTCTATCCAACAACATTCCCACAGCTGAACTAGCGGCTCGCATTTGCTTGCCTTCGATGGAAACAGCTCCGTCATCACCTGCCTAGAAGTGAACAATTATTTTGAACCTCGTCCACACTGACAAATGTAGCCGAAACTTAAAGCGGTCAACGTGCTGTAAAAAAAGAGTAAAGCGGAGTGAAAGATAGGGATGGTCGGTTGGTGACAAGCTATGCCTATATGGTCGAATTCCTTTCAAAATACAATCCGACCATATGCGTAGCTTGAGAACAAGGACCTTTCCTATGTGAAAAGCGTACGATGAGCTCACTTGCGACAATCGTGCAATATGATCTATTCCTATCCTTTCGCTTTGTTCAGAAATCAGAGTCCAATCAACTTCAACAAGCTCATGTCCTGACGAAACAAGAGGCGTTTCTCGACTGTAGTACACTTTCACTGGGACTTTCCTGTAAAAATTGCATCGAAAACTAAAAATTAGAAGCGACTACCACGAGAATTCCTACCTTTTTGCCTGTGAATCTATAGCTGGGTTCAATTTCACGAGCAATGGGGAGTCAATAGCTACAGCAAAGAGAGTTTGTAACAAGATTTCGTCTTGTTCCAAACCATCCTGACCCGTACAATACCAACCGACAGCTTCTAGTTCAGGGAAAACCTATAAGAAACGATGGAAGTAAGAAGCATCCTACTATGTGTAATTCACAAATATAGCCAGATAAGATATATTTTAAAAAACTTTTGAGACTTTTGCTGTCTTTTGAGTTTTTTGGAATAAACTTTTGGAGTTTCACATTGTTAATACACATTCAGATGAGTAATGAGACTCCGGGACAGCACCATACTCCGATATGTATAATTCGTTAAGTATGTCTGTCAGTGTGTGTGTGTGTGTGTGTGTGTGTGTGTGTGTGTGTGTGTGTGTGTGTGTGTGTGTGTGTGTGTGTGTGTGTGTGTGTGTGCGTCTGTCTGTTGTCACGAAATTCATAGCGCCGGTCCCAGTAGCAGTGAGACATTGGTTCCAAGAAGTGATGTAGGGGGTGTGACGGGAACACTATTGGTGGGTGACACAGTTAATAATCTGATAAGAGCCTTCAGAAGGGGCAGGTCACCATATTCATAACGCGGGTGACAGCATCAGCTAGCTCTTGATTCCAAGATATGATATAGGGTATGGGCCAAGAACATTATTGGTGGGTGACAAGAACTGTAAGCTGCTGATAAGATTCGATAAGGGGCGTTAGAAGGAGAAGGTTACCATATTCATAACGCGGATGACAGCATCAGCGAGGCGCACGTTCAATCAAAAAAAAATTTCGCAAAACTGCCTCCTATGTGGCAGTTGCACTAGGGAGAGAACCCAACAATAAGCAACCCGACGGAGTGGGAACGTCCTGTCTGTGGTTATATTCGAGCTCTCCGTGCGACACACACTTTGATACAAGCAATGTAGAGTTCTCCTTTTCAGTGCCACCCATGACTCTGCAGTTATGCCTCTTCCGGAATGTTGAGGACTCATCCGGACTAATTCAGCTTTACCCATTCTGATGTTGCAATTGCGGTCCTTAACATGTTGACGACGAGCCATTTTTTTCTCACAATCTGCGCGGACGGCACATTTTTCTGCATTGAAACTTAGTAATTCCAAACAAATGATCAAAATGTATCGAGAAACGCAAGAGACGAGTATACAATCTCGAATCTTTGACACAATTTAGCTTTTATTGCTCCAATCTTCCAAAATCAGGCCATTTTTACCAACTTCTTCCTCTGGAGGCAAATTTGACTGAAAATTGTCTCCCGGGGTAGTTTGATTTCCACAATCACTATCGCATCCCCTTGGCCCGAAAATGTTTATCCTTGAATTATGGAAAGAAAGTGAAAATTTGCGCCGTTTTGTATTATATAGTAACTGTCGGACTGGATGACGCCGTTCCACAAGACAAACTGACTGTCGTCCACCATTGACGGAAATCGTCGTCAACGCGTTAAGTGGACATGATATTTTGTTCAGGGGGTCGAACTACCGGTAGGGACAAGTTTTCAGGGAATTTGGTGATTTAGGACATTTTGGCGCCGGCGCCTGTGGCGCGGGCGCCAGGCAGTTCGTGCCAAGCGACTGTGGTATTCGTTTCAGAGGGACAAGCTACCCCTAGGGATACGTTTCCAGCAAACTTGGCTGTATGTACATCATTATTATTATAGTGGCAGACACCACTGAATGCCATAGTTCCACGAGAAAGAGCTGTCAGCCAAAATTGTCTGCCATCGCCGTCAACGTGTTAACCCATTCGCGAACAAGCGCGTTATTCGAAAACGGCTCGTTCGGACCGGAGCATTTGCGAGCTCTCAGCAAGTGTCCGCCACCAGTGGTGGACACGGTCCCTCGTGACCCCTTACTAAAAATTTTAGCACTGTTCAACTTTCTGCTCCCGAAATCTCCTTTTTTACTGAACCATCGAGTGCAGGGGTTATTCCTCAGGTCACAAAAATGACATTCGTCTGTCCTCCGGTGCCATTTGGCGCCAATGTGCGCTAATTTAGTGCTATAGTCTTTTCCTCAAAACCAGTGTAAGCTTGCATATTGAGGTGATTTGACATATTGAGGTGGCTCAAAATCCTGGTGGCAAGGAGGTTTGAGCCGAGCGAAAGTGGTACTCGTGTTCAAAAGGTCAAACCAACTCAGGAAACGACTGCTAAGCCAAGTCTGTCCACAAAGAAAGAAAGTTGGTCGAAAGTTGGCTTGGTTCCGGATGTCTGAGGCAGTAAAGGGTTGACAGTGCCTATAGTTTTTTCACCGGCGCTATTCGGCGCTAGGATCCACCTGCACTCGCCGTCGCCTTTTTTCGCTAAAGTCGCAGCTGTTCTGCATTCGAGCTCAATGGGGGGGGGAAGCCCGATCACAAATAAGACATTGGTTTTTATCTTTGCAGAGCGCTACATGGCATGAGCGCCATGTAGCGCTCTGAAAAGGCTGTAGCTTGGAGGAGGAGTGATTCCCTCCTCCTAAGGCAAGCTCAGCCTCAGCATCGCATTGATAACCCTTGTGCCCTACGCTAACGTTCCTGCTAAAAATGAATGTCATATCAATAATAAGGACAGCGAATAACCCTAGTATCCAAGTTCCCATCAATTTGGGTGGAAGAGGTGATAGCACCAAATTGGCGCCAGTTGGCGCTGGGACCTTTAGTGAACGTCATATTCGTGACCAGACCAACAAAAAGCCCTAGTATGTAACTTTTCCTGAAGTTTGGTGAAAAAAGGTAGTGGTGAGTTGGTGCGGCACCATTCTGGCGCCCCGATTTTGATGAAAAAAGTGGTCCAAATGGCGTCAAACACTGCCGGTGCCAGAACCGGACGTCACATTCATGATCGGGCACTGAGTAACCCCTACCGGCAATTTTTCAGCAGAAATTTTTCTAGAGGTTTTGGGCTCAGGTGCTGCTAGTTGAATCGTGCCTGGGACCCTTATATCTGAAGATCTCGTTGGTCCACTATTTGCATAAATTAACAAAGGTATGAAGACTTGTACCACTGGGAAAAGTTCCTCGAAGAACTCGAACTGTTTCTAAAAATTTCATCAAAAGCCCGTCCGCCACATATGGTGGACATGGTCCGAAGTGGACATTTCGGTGTCCATCCAGTGGCGGACATTGTCATGATTGGGCTAAAGACCAGATGTTGGTAGATAATGACTAATGTTGAGCTCTTTTCAACTCATTTACCTACATTTCGATAAAAGAATAACTGCCACCACTTGGCACATTTAGCACACTTGGCACAGCGAATTCTACCTCGCCCAAGGGAAGAGTACCTGGCAAAGCCAGGTCAGCCCGGCGAAGCCGGGCCGTGAAATAGAAGAAGGAGTACCCGGCGGCCGGGTGATCCGACTGGCTACTATATATACATCGCTAAGTTTGTCTGTTGGTGTGTGCGTGTTTGTAAGTACATATTTGAGAGGTGAGAAAATCTTATTCCACTTGAAGAGAATCCCCCAACCGGTGTGGGTGTGGCTGCGTTCATACTTTTCGGTGAAGTTTTAGGCGTTTCGTTTTTTTTTTTGGAGAAAGGCCACGGTTTTGAGTGAAGAGAAGTTATAGGTCGATCCAGAGCTAAAGATTGGAACTATACTTTTTCGCTCAGCATGCTCACAACGCCGAAGAAATGTATGAACACACGTTCGGAAGGAAAATTCGCATTTGGCTGCTACTTCATCTGCACATTCTTTCTTCAGCAGTATCAGTTTGCCTGGTTTGTTCTTCGAAAAATGAAAAAAAATCAAGGTAATTTCAAAAGCTGAGGGAAGATGACAGAAACTGACCTCTTTATACTGGCTGAGCCTTTGACGTAAAAATTCTTCATTAAACCTAACATGTCCATCAAGCGTAAACATTCGCAACTCGAATGAATTGACCATTTCAACGTGGCCCTCGTCGACCTTGCCCAAGACAGCTCCAAACACCTAGATCACGAACTATAAAGCAACTCATTTGTTAAGGCTTTAAGAAAATCACTTCATACAGCATACCACATTAATTTTATCTACATTCCCTATACCGAGCGTTCTTCTTTCTTGGGATAACTTAGAGTTGCTGCATACCGATCAGGGTACAATACAGTTGAAGAATCCCACCAAGGGATTGTACCTGGCCGCCGGTGAGGAGCGAAGTATTTGGCATGAGAAACTTCTTTTGACCCTTGAATTTTCGTTTCACACACGCTATATGAATCGTTGATTTTTGTACGCCTCCCCACACCCCAACTTGCCCTAGTTGCTGCCCTCCCCCGGAACCAGTGTACAACTACTATTTCAGAGTTGCGCCCTGCGAGCGAACGTTATGTTCAGGCTACCTTAGTTTTATTCCTAACTTAGCATAACCCACGCTTCCCTCAGCTCCCTCGTTTGGTCAATGTCATAGCCATGAAATGCGGTTGCCTCCTCAGTTACGCCTGACTAGTAGCATCAGCTCCCACTTCCTTCGAAACGTGGCAGTTCACCGCAAGGAGGGTCACAAAAAAGAGGAGGAGGGGGTTTTGCGGTTGACAAATATCCTGAAACACTGCAAGGAGTTACCGAGAGCGATCTTCTTCCTTGAAAGTCATGCTAATCTTTCAAAAAATGTTCTAGTGAAAAGGGCTCGCTTGAGTAGTTACCTTGTTTGTGGTAAGCCAGATCGTATGGAAAAATAACCCTTATGAAACAAGCCCGTAACATCCACTGACTAGATGTCTACCTTGCAGAAAAAGCTATTGATCAGTTGTTTCCTAACCTTCTGAGCAGTTTTGTCCCGACTTTGTGCTCGCATCCTCGTCCAGTGCTCGGACATGTTTATAATGACTAATGGATGCAAACTGCACTCTACTGACGGTACCGCTGGCTTTTTTGTAGAACATGGAACAGCCGCTGGCTCTACCTGACTCATCGTCACATCTGTCATCTGAAAACCACTACAATTCTCATCTAAGTTATTTCGGAAATAGTAACGAGGAAGCGAAAAGGTAGCAAAGCGAGGTTTTAGTGATATTTAGGCGTTCGTGACCCATGAAAACAGAACATTTACGGGCACATAGAATTTATTCACATCAAAAATCACAAACAAGAAGCAAATTTAACAGCAAAACAGATTTGTCTTAAGTAAATACACTCAACTACTAACAACTAAATAACATCAGACTATTTCCGCAATCTTCTTTTTCTGCATCTCTGCTCTTTTCGCAAGCTTCGCTGCCTGAAATACGAAAAATGTTCAAATTGGTCAGGAGAATCGTTTAATAGTATTTCTCATGGTACTAAAACGTAATGCCCCACTACTACATCACAATATCAACAACTAGCAAACCAAAGACTACAACAAATTAACGGAAGGAATACTAAGGCAGCAAGGGGTTTCGTCATCACATGTTACCGGAGGACAGGAGAAAACGTTACCTTTTTCTCCTCTTGTTCCTTTTGCTGAAGCATAACTTCAAATCGTGGGTCTTTCGGGTCCATCCAATAGCCGAAGTATTCCTGTATCTCTCTGTAAATAGAAAGCACTAGGAGCACTCAGCAATGGGTATAAAGACATAGAGAAACTGAAATCAATGATAATTGTTAAGGTTCGAAATGTCTCCACCCGTATTTACAGATATTGGGGCCTAACCCTCAATTTACTATCAATATGCTATGCGAGCTCAAAAAAGTCGCCGTGCTGAGCTGTGCAACCTTATTATTTGGAGATTAGATAATATCTTATTCCATACTAAACTTCTTCACAGCATACAAAGCACGTATAATGTAGTTCGCTGCGGACGGTTGGGCGTGTCAGTGCAGCTGCGTTTGGCGCGGTGCCAAACTCGTTCTCCACCAGTTGTTGAAGCGGGCTTCGTATTACTCGTTTTCTACCACTTTTTGTCGCATGCGCGCTTCAACAAGAAGGCAGAGAACGGCTTTGACGGGGTGACACACTCATACTGCCTGACACGCCCAACCGTCCGCAGCGAACTAGAGTATATTTCCAATGAATGTAGCTCATATTTTCAACCAACAAGAGAGACATTCTACAAAGTCTCTCCTCATTCTTCACGTTCCATCTGACCATTTAAAAAATTTTGCATTTTCGAACTTTAGTCCCGTAATCGTATGAAATAGCGAGCTGCCGTTTTCATAAAAATCAGAGCTTAGACCTCCTATTGTTGAAAACGCGAGATTGTTCGGCATAAGAATCATAAAACTAAATTTATGATGGTCGTGCTGAAGGAGGGAATTAAATTCTTTATCTTACCGAAATCAAAGTTCCAAAAGACGTCCGCATGTGAGGAAAAGATCAAAAGTATAGGGTGAAATAGAGGAGGAAGTGCAAATTCTCCCGTTTCCACGCAGAGCAAATTTATTTGGGAACCACGGATCGCATCGCACCAAAATTTGCAAGAGAAGCAGATTTGGGAGGAATTTACTGGGCTGTATTCATACTTTCGTCGGCGCTTTGAGCTTTTCAAGCCTTTTACTCATAACGCTCGAAACTCTTGAGCCTACTAATCTTTCTTTTCTCTCAAAACGGCGGCGTTTCTCCCAGAACGCTAGATCGCTTCCTACACTTTCCTTTTGTGTAAAAGCTTGATAGCTTAAAACATGACGAAAACTATGAGTGCAGCCTTAGAGAACTTGTCAACAAAGAAAATATAAAAAATTAAGTAATCCTACTTAATAATAGCGCGCAACATTAATGATCCTTTCTTATGATTCTCAACATTGTTATTGAACAACGAATAAATAAATAATGAAAAAAGCAACCTAATATATCAGACTGCCAAGTGAAACTAAACAGAGGAATCCAACCAACCGTATTCGATTCTCCAACGCTATCTCCTTCTCATCACGCTCCTTTTCGGCCTTAACTTGTGAAGCCTCGTACTTGGCAAGTACTTCTGGATACTTTTTGAGATTCTTCTCCAATTCTGCTATCCTTGCAGCCTCTTTGGCAGCCTTCTTTTGCTTCAGTGCTTTCATTTCCCTAACGCATGTGTCGTACTCACGATAGAGACCTACTGCCTGTTCCTCCTCAATTTCCTTAAGAAAATGTAGTCATATTTGAAATTTTTTGAGGATACGCCTTTATAATTACCTCGACTGTAGGCCAGCAAATCGATGGATCAACTCCACTTTTTAAGCCGTAGGTGCCAAAGCGTTCTCGCTGAGCGCTTCGCTTGCGTTCCCACTCGAATTCGAGCGGCGGCATACCGCCAGCTGCGATCACACGATGTCGGGGCTTGAGACTGCAACAGGATGGATTAAGTCCGCATCCCCTTTACTTGTTTAACCCGTTTTTAATACAAGCGGCTTACCCCGAAATATCAAGCCGAGGTCCACCTCCCTCAACATCGACTGCTACTGCCTCCAATGTCTTTTCTGCAGGCACAGAGCAGCTCCGAATCGTTAGGGAAACTGCGGCAGAGCATGTTGGTGAGCAAAGACGCCCCAGCATGCGGATCACAGCTTAATTAACAAAAATGTTAATAGTTCTATTCGACCAAGAGAAAACAGATGGTTGGCGCTGGGACGTGCTTTTGGTATTAGAGCGAGGAAAATAGATCTTAACTGTGGCAACAGCTGCCCATTGCAATTTAGTCGTCCTGGAATTTTCAACACAATGACACTTTGTGCTTTCTCTTGCCGCTGAATGGCACTCAGTACACATTCACAGGGGACGTAACTGTACTGCAATGGACGAAACATCGAGCAACCAAGGCTGTGGAAGGAAAGCTGCACAGGTTCTAATATTAGGTTGTTCGGAAAGAAATGCGCGTTGAATTTGTCCATTTATTTCTCTCCTACTATAGAAGATTTTTTAAAACAGTTTTGTCTATTAGAAAGAGATTTTTATTGTGCATCTTTTGATATATTTTTGTCTATGTCTACTTTGTTTTTTTAAGAAAAAAGGGAAATGCTTGACCAAAAATTTCGAATGCGAGCTTGCATGTGGTACGTCAAGTGTGCGAGTGCATGTGGTACGCCACATGTCGCGAAAATCACTTTGGAAAAAATTGAGGAATTGGGCTGGGAAGTCCTGCCTCATCCGCCATACAGCCCAGACCTGGCACCATCCGATTACCATCTGTTCCGGTCGATGCAGCACTCCTGGCCGAGAGAAGTTCACAAACGCGAAGAAGTCCAACTCTGGGTGTCCAACTACTTTGAGTCGCAGCCGGCCGAGTTCTTCGAAAG
>MU966560.1:16131-59128 GCA_036418165.1 Cooperia oncophora
GGAGTTCTGAAAATGTTAGAAAAGGTGATAGTCGGTTGGCGAGCGAAGGGTCTGAAGAATATGGCGGTTGAGGTAGAACTTCAACCCCCAATTCGTTCAATTTATGGATAGTGATTTGTGAAACGTGTGGGCGGGCGTTGTCATGCAAAGGAATCGGACCCTTTCGTTTGATAAGTGTAGGCTGCATCTGACAAAATTTTCGGTACATTTCGTCGATTCCTTCACAGTAGGGTTCTGCTGTGATGGTTTAGCCTGGTGATAAAAAATTATAGTGGATCACACCAGCCAAGCCGTGACCAGAATCTTTTTTTCGTGAGGGTTCGGCTTTAAAAATTACCTCGGTGGTTCGTCGAAAGCCAACCACTGTCCGGAACGTCTCGTGTTATCATACATGACCCATTTTTCATCACAGGTAACATTTCGGCCCAAAAACAGGTCGTTTCTGCTGCGCAAAAGCAATGCAGAAGAAACCTCGACACATGCCGATTCCTGCCGGTCACTCCGATTGTGGGGCACCCTATTGTCTAGTTTTTTCACCTTCCCAATGCGTTTAAAACCATCTGCAACAGTGGATTTGCTAAGGCCTAGCTCTTGTGCTATCTCTCGAACTGTTTGGGATGGGTCAGCCTCCAAAATCCCCCTAAAATCCTCGTCAGATATTGCTTTAGGTTGACCGCTATGAGGTTCATCTTCAAGGCTAAAATCTTCAGAGCGAAATTTGTTGAGCTTGCCGCACAGTGCTTTCTCTAGCACTATTGGGCCCCCACATCTGGTTAATTTGTTGAGCTGTTTCGATTGCGGATTGCCCCAATTTATAGTCGAAGAAAAAAATCGTCCGAAGTGCTCTTTTCAGATGCTTGAAAAAATCTCGAAAAAAGCGAGCTTATCAAGCAATGGTAAAACGGCAATTATACCATCAGATAGCGCAAGAAATTCTCTACAGGATATGCTACTGAGATGCAAGGCAGAATGAGTTTTTAATCAGCAGTGAATGTACAAAAAATAGGTGCACAAAACGCTGAGAACTTTCCGGACAACCTAATACTGCAGCCGAAGCCGACTTCCAGAGAAAATAGGCCATGTGTTGCTATTATTACGCTGAGAAGAAGGTCCTGTCACTGTTTCTTTGAAAAGCTTACAGTTTTTGATTCTGGATGCTCGAACATGACTTAGCATGCTATGCTTCTAGGAAATTCTAGGAGCTTTCCTGCAGAGAAAATGTAAGGGCGCCTGCTTTTTCCTTAGTCTGATTACTGTGTCAGTTCCACAGGAGCATCTTCGGATCATCACCATCATCAGTGACCCCGTGGCACTAGAGCCACGGCAACTGTCAGCAACATCAACATTGCATTGGCGGAGGACACTAATACCGCCATGACCGCCCTCCTTTGATCCGCTCGCTTCGCGGAAGAGACCCTCGAAGACAAACCTTGTTTGGGATGATCTCACGTAGCGGAAGACTCCACCATTCTTGAAGCAGTTAAGGGAAATCCGGAGCTAACCTGCAGTCTTGCGACAAGACTCGGATGTACCTAACTGACGGTCGTCAACCGCTTGAGTGCCCTTGACCACAGAAAAGTACTGGCTTGATGGATCACTCATGCCATGACAGATGGCACCGTATGCACTCGGGTGTCCCTTGGTCAGTCTCCCCTTCCCCGCCCTCGAAAAGGAGTGCTTAGTGGAGATGGGTCCTCTGTGATTTCAATACACACAGTACTGTGTGTCCCTCTCAAGCAGAAGATCCATCATAGCAGTCCAAACCGAGCATGTATTCCGAGAAAGCTCTCCAGCGCTGCTCGTGGAACGCGAGGGGAATGCTAACGAGCTGCCATGTGAGGGCATTCGGTCACCGCTCCCATCTGTGTCGCTCAGCTTCAAAAAACTCGAAGAAACTCTTCGAGAAAAATGACTAAGGCTAGCCTCGGGGCACCTCGTTCGTAGTATGCGAGACTTCATACCTGCTATGGAGACCTTCCGAATGATAGATCAGCAAGGCTGGGATACTAAACCCCGCTCTTCATATTTTCCTGAAGTAGCCCCCTACGACTGCTACCTGCTCCGCCTCCTTACGACTTTCGTAGCTAAGTAAACTTTCAGCAACTTTGATGACATCAGTCGAGAGGCCGCCGACTTACTCTACTCGCAGCCTCTTCAGATTTGGGAGAGGGAAACTGCTCACCGTTCCATTAGGTGGAGCACTGCAAAGGCTTATAATGATGACTATATTGTTGACTTCCTACTGTATGTTGAGTTAGAAAATAAAAAAGTCACAAAAGTGACAAGTCTTTCTATCCAACCTACTATTAGACTTCATCAAAGAGGTTGAGCTCTTCGCATAGAGAAGATCTAGTTCTAGTCATAAAGTTTCCCTTCTACGTCATACCTGAACGAGGTCATATTCGTGGAAGGGGAAAAAGCACGCGTTCATCAAAAATTTCCCGTTTTTGTTTTGTGGTCAGGAGCCGTTATGCAAGCTTGGTGAAAGCTGTACTGTGTTTCATATGGAGCCTACTCATACAGAATAGCTCCTACCGTTCTGAAAAAGGGTTCTTCCTGCATGACGTTATACCTTTTCAAAAAATACAGCGTGGGTGTAATGCGATACACTCCAATCCTCAGTTTCTTTGCAGCTTGTTTCGTTTCGGCGACCTCATGGGGCTCTTTGAAATTTTACTTTGTACATTACAGTACTTCTAACAGATGACCGCCAGGTCGGAGTGGCCATTTATAATGAGAGACGTCCTTCTTTTTAGCTTGCCTGGCTCCCCAGGCGCACTTTCATGGAGACGGAATTCGTCATCCACTGAGCTATAGCTTCCATTGAACGAATCGAAACATATCGAGAAACCCAGCGAATCCTGAGTCCACGCTTGTTCGCAGAAGAGGTGGTGGTATGTTCAATAACGTCTATACCACACATTGATCTATAGATACGGATAGAAAGCACAGTCGGGTGCAGAATGCAGCGCAATATGAGTTTCTCACATGCAATCCATTCAATTATGTCGCACAAAGGTTGCAATGCTAATATTTTTGCTACGTACGGTAGTTGTACAGTCGTCATCCTTGCGCTTGATAGTCAATGTCAGTGCGGCTGCGTGCGGCGCGATCGCCCGCACCTACTGCACCAATCGTTGAACCAGGAAGTGACATTACTGTATTATATCCTTCGTGTTACTCGTTTTCTATCACTTTTTGTCGCATACGCGATTCAACGAAAAGGCTGAGAAGGCTTCAAACAGTGTGCACGCTCCTTCTCGCCGACACGCCCCTATCAAGTGCAAGGATGACGACTGTACAGTTCTTCCATGTCCCATATTCAGTTCTTGAAGGTTTGAAAGTAAAAGGGTGATATAGCCTTCAAAATATACCTCGAATTGATACCACGATATTAATTTGTTTGTGACTCTGCTAGCGGTGGGTTCTCTCTTCCTATAATACTGCATGGCTTTCACTGAAGTAGCGGTGTGCTTATGGTAAAGCGCACTCTACGCTTCACACTCGTACACCCACACATCCCTCCCCACTCCGATGCCTCGATCCCTGATTCATCCACGCGCTCACTTCAGCTGCCCCGCGAGCAGCTTGTGCAATGATTCGCAGTGCACTGAATGCTTGTTTCCTATAGTAGGGTGCGTAATCACATTCGCAATATTAACTCAGATTGATAGCACTACACAGACCGGTCTGCAACTCTGCTAGCAGTTGGACCATCTTTTCTTCAACTTAATGCTTTCACTAATGTTTTTGTGCCCACAGCGGTGATCTGCCCTTGCCCTAAAGCGTACTCCACGGTCACCCTCCCCCTCTCTCCCAGTCGTACCTCCCCATAAACTCCACCGCTCCGCCCTACCCCTTAATAAACCGTACTTTTTCCTTATGCTGTCCCACTGCACATACTCGCGTTCACCTGTCAAGCGAGCAGCCAATCAACCCCACTCCCCTCGCTCCACCCCTTCTTGTCCCCCCCCCCCTCCCCTTGCCTCCTCTCCTTTGTTCGCGAACACTTGCCCCTCGCACTCGCGTCCAGCTGCCACGCGAGCAGCCCATGCAATGGCTCGGAGTGCCCCAAGTGTTGTCTTATATAGTGGAGTTATCGCAATCAAAACAGCAGTTTGATTTGGCTGCACCAATTGCTGTCAAAATTGGCTTGCGGTCGTTTTCTTCTCTCACGAACATGTTTAATCCCGTGAAGCATTTTGCGGACGGACATACATACATGCATACATAAATACATACCGACAAACCGACACACAAAGTTTCTGCTTTATAGAATAGAAGAAGACCAGTCGGAGCTCCCGGCTGGTCTTCCTTCTCTTAAGCCCGGCTTCGCCGGGCTCACCTGTCTTCGCCAGTCGCACATCATAACGGGAATGAAATTTGGTAATTGCCTGAGCTGCTCATATTGCGCGGTAGTGGTCGAATCATAATGGACACAGCAACCTAGCGGATTCTGCACTCTTCAGTCCTCCCTGATATTCGCGGAAGGCGGCTGGTTTCGGCCATAACGCTCGTTCCATACGTAGATCGTAGAAATAGAGAGGAAGTATAGCGGCGGTGAGCGCAACATCAATATGAGTTACCTACTAGTATCTTATCAATCTTATCAGCAGCTAGCAGTTCTTGTCACCCACATCCCGGGCTATAACCTATATCATACCTTGGAACAAACGCCCTAGTGTTCCAGTCGGACCGCCCGGCTCTGCTTCTTTCCCTTGCACATGCTTAGATCCGGCTGAGCACGCGCAGGGGGGGGGGGGGGGGGCTCGGCACCCCCCCCCACCCTCGGCTCCACCACACCCTGCCCCCGCACGAGCACAGTCCAGCTGCCACGCCAGCACCTCGTGCAAAGGCTCGGAGTGTACCGAATGGTTTTCTTATATAGGGAAGGCTGTTATTACCATCAAAACATTGGAATGACAGGAAGCCGAAACGTTGGCCAGTAAAACATGAATTATAACAATCTTGGACGGCTAAAATCATCCACCTGCTTGAAAATCCAACAATGCCAAGATTAAGAGAAGGTCGATCCTGGTCGACTGGAATGACACTCCCGCAACGATCGGTTACCTGTTTGCCTAGCGGTCGTTTTCGCCTCCAGCGAACTCGAACACCTGACGTTTGCGGACGGACATACATACATAGCCTACATACATACCGACAAGCCGACACCCAAAGTTTCTGCCTTATAGAATAGAAGATAGCCCACTAGACGTAGTTTTAAACGCTAGTTTCAATCTTGCCTTCAAAAATTGCAGACGCAATCATGATCACCTTGACTTTCTCCTGCGTCTACCAAGCTGAAGGTCATGTAGCGGATACCTGCTGGGCTAAAAGTTGTTGCTTCTTGCACAGACGTAGCAAAAGGTGTTTTTAGCGTCACTAATACGCCATTGCTCGCCCAAACTTACCTGCAGAAGTGTTGACGTGCCGTTATTACTACGCTTGGGCGCCTTGTGATCTGGTGAGGCTTGGATGCAGAGAAGCCCGTCGCGCACGATACAGGTGTCTTCGCCCCAAGCTAGGGTCATATTCTTGTTTAGTGGATCATACTATCCTTACGTACAAGTTTCTTGCCAAATCTGGAACTGGAATTTGGACCCGACTAGCAGTCGATAAAAGATTGGCCCTAGGACATTTGCGACTATCATATCAAAAAAAAATGCTGCCGCACATCTTGAAGACTTGTCAAAATCTTACATTTAGATGGAAGTATGTCCCTAGGGGTGGTTTTGGTTCCTGAACAGATAAAATCTTTTGACGTGCAAGCGCTTGTGGCGTGCGGCGCCTGTACGTGAATGATTTCGTGTAGGACGTAGGCAACCAATCCGTAGGATTACCTGAATCACCTACTGGGTTTGAGGACTGTGACCGTATCAACGCGTGAAAGTATTTTCTAGGCTCAAGAGAGACATTCCTCACATGATGCAGAAACTTGCCTCCCTTACGTACGTAGAACTTGACTTCTCTCATGTGAAGCAGGACTTTCACATCACTATACCGTGCTGCCCGCTTGTATTGTGTGCGCTTCGCGGTCATTCAAGCAATTTGACCAGCAACCCTTGACTCCGTGTCCCTTGATTGAAGCCAACCTTCATACCTATGACCTGAGAATAGTTCTGCAAATTTTGAAGGTAGATTCGAGATCGACATAGGAAACACGTCCCGTGATCTGTGTTTCACTACAAATAGCCACTCAGACCTGACGACTATCCCTAAAAAGGAATTAACATTTTCATTTTCAGTGCTTTTCATCGATTGGTTTGGTAAATGTTCCTATAACTCAGACAATTTTTCCGGTAATTCGCATAACACACAACAAATAAGCTACATCCCGAAGATCAGAGCAGGTTACATCAAACACTCCGCAGTCACTATGTGGGATATTCTTGTCAAATGGAGGAGTGGTCAAACCAACGCCCAATTTTCCGCAACGTGATGCGTGACCCTGATTTGCACCGTTATGAGAGTTTACGGAATAGTTTACCCATTCGAAGCAACTGTACCAGCAGCCAATCCGGTAGACTCTCGCCGTTCTGTTACACGTGTGCACACGTTTGCAGATCTATTGGACATCTGTCCAACAACTGCATGCTCTAAGGCATAAGAATGTGCAGATGTTGCATAAACCAACATGTTTCATTGCTAGCTTTTCTGCACCTATTCACAATGAGCCTGCCATCGGAAACGTTCACCTGCGCATCCAGATAGGAAGCCAAGCATCGTGCGGAATTCCCCGCGTAAGCTAAAGGTACTGCGACTGCTGGTTTATTGAATAATAATATTCACTCACTCGGATGGTGTTGATGTTACGATGAACCTGCAGAACACTGACGGTAATCGTTCAATTACAAGTTCTCTTCTGCCGCTCATGAAGCAGATTGTAGGCACATGCTAGACATCCATAGCGAAACCTCTCGGTTGAGGATAATAGAATCTCCGACCACTTGAAGAATTGCATTCTAAGCATGCTCCGACTAACATCAATGCATGTGTTTTATCGACTTCAACGGTCTCTATGCTTCCAACATGGCTGCAACTTTTTTTGAACAATGCTTGTAGAGCTTGGTCGTCTGGGATGCTTATTTAGCAAAGTGACATCAGTTGATCCTGCTACGCAACTGGAGGTCAGTCGTGAATTGCACAACTGTTCACGGAACTTAGGCGAAATGCTAACGATGCAACTAAGAAGTCATTCAACTTGATCAGCTGGTCCACCAAAGCAATTGATAATAGATCGGATCTCGAAAGTTGCTGGTAATGTTGACATAACACTAAGAGCAAGTTTGTGGGTATTCAAAAAGTTGTGAGATATAGGTAGACCGAACCGTAATGTTCAAGTTTATCGAAAAAGAAACTTCTCGTTGAATTTTGCAGATTGTCCGTGCTCCTGGAAATACTATTTGGACATCTGCGCTAAAAAAGTAACTTTATCTTGGTTGCTTGCCTGTAATGCATCTGCATCATTATGAGAAGCACCTCAGCGAGGAGCACTGTGGGAACGATTTTGATGTGAAGTGCAAGATTTCAGTGGGTACTCACGCAAGGAATCATATTACGAACAACCGAAATGACTGATTATCCATGAAAATAACCTCTCACCTTTTTCACGTATTGTAAGCTAATGATTTAAGCGGTAAGACGTGCAAACTCAGCACATAGCTGTTATATGCCATACCAGTCGGATCACCCGGCTGCCGCTGGGTGCTCCTCCTTCTTTGTCACGGCCCGGCTTCGCCGGGCCAGCCTGGCATCGCCAAGCACTCTTTCCTTAGGCGAGGTAGAGTGTGCAAAATACGCCCAACCGCCACAGTGCATTTTCCAGCAAAATGAAGAAAAATAATTGAAAATAGCTGTGGGTTAAAGTTGAATCTGGCCAGAGGATCGTGCAGCATACAGCGCTTTGTTACTTCTGAAATTCTAATGACATCAGAAGAAAGAACCTGACGCCCCTTATCTAGTTTTATCAGATGCTGGCAGTTTTTGTCACCAACCTAGTGTTCCTTTCCTAACCCTACATCGTATCTTGAAACCAACCTCCTACTGTGATATTATCAACTGATATCAACTTCACTTCCTATCATCCACCAATATTGTTCCCGTCACACCCTCTACGTCACTCCTTGGAACCATTATCTCGCTGCTGCTGGGACCGGCGCTATGAATTTCGCGTCAAAGACACAGACGCACACGCACGGACATAGTCGATTATATAATTGTAACCGTTGTCCCAAGGTAACGCTGAAATCTATCCTTTTGTCCATCCTTTTCTCGGGGTTAGTACCAAAAATCTCCATAACCCTCACACAAAAATTCAGTAACCTGTAAAAGCAGCCTTCAAAGCATCCTACCGCTCAAGGGGTTCTCCACCACTGTAGGGTTTTTTTTCTGGAATGCACTCCCGCATTCGGCACTCTTGCGCTTCGAATGGTCCTCTCTCTCCAGTTGTTGATGGAAGATAAACATGGTCATAGTGATAAAGTTAGTGGGTTCCCGCCCTCCTCCCCCTATACCACTTCTTTGAATCAAGGTCCCATAGACCCTGCAACCTGTCCTACGAAGTTGGTGACCCTCCGCATCCAAGGCCCCTTATTGAATCTTATCAGATGTTATCAGCTTCTGTCACACACCAATCATGTCCACTTCCCTTATCCTATACCACATCTTGAAATCAAGGTCCCACGGTCGCTGCAACTCGCGCTACACTTTCGGTCATCCTCCGCATAAAAGGCCCCTTATCGAACCTTATCAAGTGTTATCACCTCCTGTCACCCACCAAAAGTGTTCCCGTCCTGCCTTGTATATCACTACTTGAAATCAAGGTCCCACGGTCGCTGCAACTCGCTCTACAATTGGTCACCCTCCCCTTCTAAGGCCCCTTATTGAGTCCTATCAGGTGTTATCACCTCCTGTCACCCACCAAAGGTATTCCCGTCCTGCCGTGTGTATTATACCTTAATCAAGGTCCCACGGTTGCTGCAACCTCCGCTGCTAATCTGGTGACCCTCGGCGTCTAAGGCCTCTTATCAAATCATATCAGGTGTTATCATCTCCCGTCACCCACCAAAAGTATTCCCGTCCTGCCGTGTATACCACTTCTTGGAACTGTCATCCTATTTTTTCTGCGACGCTCGCTAAGAATTTCATGACAGACAGCCAGACGCACACACAAACAGAGAAACACATACCATACTTACAGACAGACTTAGCGGATTATATATAGTAGGATACAACGTGGCAAAGATGCAGAATCTCTCTTGTTACACTAGTCCATAGTGAAACCCTCATCCCGCTCACGCCGCTGTGATTTTATAAATACGTTTTACTTACGAGAGATTCAGGTCGTTTCTTGAAGTTCGTTCGGAGTAGCTGGGCGCACGGGCGAGAAGGCGTTTGACTGTGATCATATGTTTGACGGTCTGGAGGATGAATTATGAATCTTGAGCCACATCTTTACCTCCGGGGAGGTCGATCTTGTCGAAAAGTTGGACCATAGAATTCCCTACAAAGCCAGAGTCAAAAGTTGACTGCATTGTGCCAACAACCTTGCTGGCACGATAGATTGTCTTTTACGACATAGCGGTCACGACTAAAGGATCAAAGTTTTGAACTGACACAAAAGTAGATTTGCGCTCTCTTTTCTCAGTTCGGGACTGATGGACTCAAGCATGTGCGACTATTTCCGCCCCCCCCCCCTTCCCACGGAATTCACGGGATAGACCCAATCGTATTCACTGTCAGTAGAAAAGACTCCTCACCAGAAAGGGAATGGGGGCTTTATCATAGGAAAGGGTGATCAACCAAGCAAAAGCTTCTCACTTTTCAAATTTTATTCAACTTTGGGCAAAGGTGAACTGGATGCTCTTGCCACGAATCGATCCGAAATTTCTTCCGTGGTTGATGTATTTATATGGTGCTGACGCCACTTGCCACTGCATCCTTCGTCCCCACTTTTCGTCACAAAAATTAAGAATGATTTGTAAAGATGTTGACGTAGTTCATTTGATGATCTTATCATATTTTTTTCATATTTTTTGGGCGGAGGTGGTGTAGTGACAAGTGGCGCGCTTACCACTCGCGCGGCGCCGGGTTCGAATCCCGGGTCGACAGCCGCCCAGGCCAACCAAGCCTTCTACCCCCTGGGGACGGTAAATTGGTACCAGATCCGTCTGGGAGGATAAAACACTGACTTGTACATCGGCTGGCCACCACAAGTCATTGTATAGGCCACATCGCATTCAATAAGCCACTACGATTTTGAATGGAAGTAGAGTGCGTGCCGCATCCCACAAAGGGATTGATTAACGGTGAAGACTTTATCCTTTATCCTTTATCATATTTTTTGGTGAACAAGCCGATGCTTGGACCGATTGAGCAGTCCGCTTGTACTGATTGCGGAGGAGAATTCATTTTATTGGCCTGTGCAGGAATCGTGAGTGCTCCAGAGGTATCCCTGGATACTGACAATGTTCATCACACTAAAACACTTTTTACTTATCTACAAGTTTTGATGAACTGAATCTCTTTCTATTGTTCCTCTATCCCTATTATATTCACATCCAACAGTTATTCCAGGAAAGCGCATATTGATTTCTACATCTCCAAGAAAGGCATGATAACTCAAGCGAGTGTTCATTGTCTCATTCTCGCAAACGCTGTTTTTGCCGCGACTGTGTTGTTCGAGGTAAACGGTCGACCGAGCGAAAAGATGACATTCTTCACAAGAATGGAGTTAGACTTGGACTTGATCAAGCATCCCAATATTGCATTGGCCTACAAGGTAAGCTATTAATGATTACTGAATCCAAAAAGTTTATGCAACGGAAATTCAGGATATCATCCAGTCGCCTTTCAAATTAACATTGTTCTGTGAGGTGATACTGACTTTTGTTTTGATGATGGTTGCGATAGGATACTGCACTCATGCCATTCTACGTTCTCTGCATGAAGTTTCAATGAGTGCTTCTCTCAAGAGTCTTCATAAGCAAGCGTTCAACCTTTTATTACTACAGGTATCCACAGACATTTTGCAATATGCTCACCAGGATGGTTGGACAAATTAGCCATTTGAAATGAGATAGACACCCATTCCAAATCTGCTGAACGGCTCTCCGAACAAAGTTAGGGAGTCTGTTGGCTGCCCACCACATCAATGCTCAATAAGTTAAGTGATGCGTGAGTGATCGCGAGCGTGTTCCAATAGCCAAGTAAATAGGCAGTCAGCTTCATGTGTGCACCTCAGAGGTTCGAATTTTTGGGAGATCATTCGTTTTGCATTTCTCGCAGGGAGCTTACTTTCTAGAACCTTTTCCAACGTATCTAGACAACCCATCATAGTGATAAATTTTTTCTCTGAAGAAATTGAGCTATTCTGTGAGTCCCCTACAAAAACACTTCTACGTGATTAACGGTCTCGGCGGCATTATTCTTTACACTTGTTAAGCCGCCATTCGACACAACACATGGCAACAAATAATGGAGCCGAATGATACGATCGAAAAAATGAGAGCCATATATGTGATCAGGACCGTCAATTACCAACGAGATAAGATATTAGATATTGAATAGCGAAAATATTCCAGTGCCCACTGGAATTATAGTCGGGGATAGCGCCAGCGAACTTGACGATATTGTGAGCCACCGGGGCTTGATTTCCTTCACACTCAGCTTCAGCAGAGCACAGATCTAGTGTCCTCCACGGCATTGGCGCCAAAAATAAATGTCATGTTCATAATTACGATGTCGAATGGCCTCCGTATTCAATTGTTCAACGGATGTGCTGAATTGAGGGGTTTTGGCCACGGTAAGGTAATTTCTGGTGTTTTGGCCCCGCCGCAGGAGAGAGGCTTCAGGCCGAGCGGATGTGTAGTCTTGTTCAAGAGGTCACTGGGGTAGGAATGTCCAATAGTGCCGAGTGGGGATACTATCTTCTAAGAGAGATTAAAAACCTTTGCCGCCCTCGCTTTTTCTCTCACTACATAAGAATGCCACGCGGGACAGACCACTCGAGAAGGCAACTCAAAGTTGGGTTATTAAATTACATCCTAATATACCAGAATAAATCTATTACTACTATAATACAAACATCATTTGGAGTATAAACAATCAGTTGAAGATACTATAAGCGACATGAAAACCGATATGTGCGGGATAAGGGTATGATTGAGCAGATTAAGAGCAAGGGAGTGCGAGGCGACACATTGAAGAAGGCACAAAAGAGAATTCATCAAGATTGCACAGTACTGTAATTACTTCCATCAGCGGAGAAGCTGTAGCAGAATGAAAAAAGGGTCAGAATTAGAACAACTACAATCTGAGACTAATGACAGGCAGGAATATTGAGACTGAGATACTGAACACCGTGAAGTAGATGAGAAACTCGGAAGATTTTTGAAGACTTCCGAACCGTCTAACCTTCCAGCTGGGCCATCTTCTGCTGAAGTGCGTTTTTGCTCATCGCTCCGCAGACGCCTTCTCACAGGCATTTCTTCAATTGCTCATAGATTTGCTATAAATAAGTTTGCAATGAGTCATGGAGAGATAGCGAGAAGTCACATTGAGTAAGCTCAGAGGAAAAACTCGAACTAATGTACTTCACGCTAATTCTGGAGGACGACTTTGCCGTCTTGTAACTGTAGCGTGCCAAAGTGCTTCAACGCGCTCTTATACGCCTTAAGTGCTTTGATGCTATTCAAGTGCAGCAACGCGTTGAGTCTGAACGCTGTCTTGAATGTATTGTCCATGCTTAGACCAATTCGGGCTTACGGAAATTAGTCGAAATTTCGGATTAATTTACTTGTGACTATGGCTGTGGCTAATGATTAACTACGGCTAATTCGATCTCTAGAACACGAACAACACACTTGCTCGGAGCAGAAACACATGCTTCGTGCGCTAGGGGCTCCTTCCCACTCTGTCCTTACATTAACGCCGAAGTCGCTCAAAAAGGTGATGATCTGGCATGCGAGCAGATATTCTCATGAAAAAATGACCGTAGTGCCTATACCTGCTCAGATCATCTACAAATTCAAATTCAAGTGAATTCGGGAGTTGTCTATTGCCTTACATACAGATTAAGAACGGGTGTGACCAGGCGAGGCAACCTGCATAACTTCGGTTAGAGAATCGTTTAGCAGATATAGATGGCAAACTTACAGTTAGATTCCAGAGATGCATCAGACGGTATCACCTTATCTCGAATGGCCGATTCCACCAAATATCCTTTCCTGATAAGATGAATTAATTTTTTACTGCATACTAGTCTCTACCTTATGAGGCGGAATCAGGACCTTCACGTCTGATTATGCTCCTAAAGAGATTATTATTTTTCGTTTCGTTATATGTGTTCACCCTGCAAGAAATGTTGATTAGCGGAGTGCTGATGGGACAACCGGGTATCCGTGTGCAACCACGACTCGACTTCGGTTTTGCAGATTTTTGTTGATCGAGCGTTCGCTCTCTAAAAATTTCACAACTCACTTTTCTATCACACATAACAAAAAAGCGTTCCTTTCTCATCCCAGTTTTCGGGACGCGTTCCACGACTGCGTATTACGAACAGCGTGCAAAGCTATGAACCGGAAGTCGGTAGGTCATTCTTCAGCAGGGAGAAAAAAATCTTACCGTATGTAATCGGTGATGTCCGTGCGTGTGCGTGTGTGCGTCTGTCCGTTTGTCACGAAATTCATAGCGCCGTCCCAGTAGCAGTGAGACCTTGGTTCCAAAGTGATGTAGGGGTGTGATCGGAACGCTATTAATGATTGACAAGTGATATCAGTTGATAAGATCTCATGCGAGGCCTTAGAAGGGGATCCTCACTATCTACGCGGGTCACATCATCAGCCATGCGTTGACCTACATATGATATGAGGTAACCTTACAAGAACCTTATCGTTGGGGACAACAACTGTCAGCAGCTGCTAAGATTGTATAAAGGGCGTCGTAAAGATAAGGTCAGCATTTCCGTACCAAGGGTCACAGAGTCCGAGGCATTGGTTCCAGCAGGTGATATAGATGGGTAAATGAGGACATGAACGGTTGGTGACAAAAAGCCACAACAACTGATAGGAGCTGATAATGCAGCGTTCACCCCCTGTCGCGCCCAAACGCGCGTTGAATCTCGCGCTTGAACACGATCATTTCTACCTGGTTCTTAGTTCCTCTTTTTCACTTCGACATTTAATTTTGATGTGGTTTCTGGTACAGGACACTGTAATTGTGGTATTGTTTCTGTATCCCTTTTCGAAAAACTCGTCGTCAAAACGTCAAAAGTCAAAAAAACCCAAAAGTTCGCCAAAAAAGTCAAAAAAAGTGCATAAAAATTCAATGGCAGAGAAAATAGGAGCTAAGAATCAGGTAGAAATGAGAAGGGTCGAGTATCGGAAAAAAGAACAGAAAGGAAGCTGGGGTCCGGTACGATTGGAGCGCGCTTGTAATTGTAGCGTGCGTAAGCGTAGAACGCGTGTTCAAGCGCGCAATCAACGCGTGTTCAAGCGCGACAACCAGTGCGCGTTCAAGCGCGAGTCAATGCGCATTCGAGCGCGAAAAGTCTAAACGCTGCCTAAGTACCAAATTACAAAGATTAGTGAATGGGGCACTGATGACAGGTAACAATTTGTCATATCATCTGATTGATAAAAAGAAATTTTCATCTCTTAAAGTTTCTTTTTATCAATTTTAATCAGATGATATGATAACTAGTGAAAACTAATGAAATTTTTATCAAGTTAAAAGTTTCACCACTTCAGTTCCGAGTATTACAGGCTCAGTGTGTGACGTCTTTCTTTTGATGTTAGCAGAATCAAAACCATCCATTCAGTTACAAGTATCTGTATGCTCTTATATAGATAGACAGATAGATAGATGCAGTGATGTCGAGCGGGATTCAGCCATTGCGAAAGAAGGCCGTCAACTCCGAGCCTTGTCGATCACTCATCCTACACACAACAACCAATGGCCAAATAGAGAAGCAGATTACCTTGTCACTTCCATGATCTGCGATGAAGTTATGATCAGGATCTTAGTTCAGGTCTCTGCGAGCCTTCCGTTTGAAGATTTAGGTCTTGATTGTTAGGTTTGATATTCCTTTACTTTCTCTGTGTGGTTTCCGACAGTGTCAAGAATGCTAAACAATTCCGTAGAAGGCGTACGATCCATCTTTTCAGACGTGGGAGTCTGGCTATTATTTTCACTGTTCTGCTGCCTGCACGAGTACCTCAACCTTTGCGAACACTTTAAACTTCTCCAGACGGGCGGATGAACTGCGTTGAAGAAACTTTATGTATGAGGATGTCCTAGCAAGATGACAGCGAGACAACACTAAATCGCGAGATACGCAATCAATTAACAATAATATCAGAATCGGGAGCTGGGTGAAGCTCTCCATCAAGACGGCGCCATCTAGTCAAATGGCAGCAGTAATCAAAAAAGAATGACGTTCTGCGTTCAGGGCGTTATTGAGTGGGGGCACTGCGGAATCTAGAATTAACGGAGCCGGATAAGCGGAGTCGACGAAAAAGGGTTTACATGAACATTACACTTGCTCCCACTCTCTTTCGCTTCATGGAAAAATATAAAATTCAAATTGATTCATATACTTTCATCTCCGCGGACCAAAGGAAGCGTTCTATATGAAAACGGCCTATGTCCAGCCTCGCTAAAGGTGCTCTGTACCACCCAAAGAAAGCCACTAAGCTCGAAATCGAAAAATGCGAAAAACCTGCATGCACCTGCAAAACTGTTCTCTGCTTAGAAACACTTCATCCGTGCCGTTTTATGTAACCATAAAATTGGTCCGGGAAGCGAAAACTAATTACTCTTGTTCTCTCTTTCGTGAAAAATCCGCACCGGTGATCAAACCAGTCAAAGGCGAAGAAGCGAGTAGATGCTAAATGGCAAAAATTTCGTGTTCCCGTCCCCAGGGGATTCGTAGGCGTCCTCCCTTGTACAAGCCCCTTGTAGTCTGATCCTCAGTCCCTAAGGTTGTCCCACTTTTATAGCTCCACAGCTGTAGCAAAGGCACTATGACTTTATAGGTGGAACACCTGACGCCTCCCTAGATGTCCCATCAGAACTCAAAGGTCACAGTGTGGGTTTTAGCACCGCGAACTCAAAGGTCACAGTGTGGGTTTTAGCACCGCGTTTTCCTTTTTTTCACCGGCAGATGGTATCAGTATTAGTATGCGAAGAGACGATTAGTAAGCGTAAAAGCGAGTTCATGATATCGCTTTCCTGGCATAAAACAAGCAAATCCAAATAACTCGTCCGCAGCGCTGCCAAGCCCTCTTTTAGGGCAATTTTCACAATTTTTTCTCTGCTTTTCTTGTTCCCGGGAGATTTACTCAGCGGTTACAGAACCGTAACTTAGCCATTATCCATAACATGCAATTTGGGTTTGTTTTCTAAAATAGTGGGAGCACCTTTTATATCTCTACAGACCTAGAATCGCAATTCAATGGAATTGCAACTTGAAAAACATCGCACGTCATCGATGTACGATGCGATGATGTTGTGTGAGTGTGCACACGCAAGCGAACGCGAAAGTACAGGTGGAAGTGCCACAGCTCGAAGCCGCCGGAAGAGACTCGCAAACAGACCTTCTCAAAAATAGGATCGTACTGACGCGGCCATTTTTCCCTGCGTGCCTGGAACAATTTATCCTAAGGAATTTGCGTTTGAGCCTTTTTCGATTGTAACGGCAGTTCTGTATACCTGCATATCTACGATATACTGTGCCTTCTTTCTTTCGAAGCGGAATAAAATGTTGAGCAAACTCTGCGTTTCAGCTGCTCAATCCATTGCTCTTCATCTTTGCGCCAACACTGGCCATCATCTGCTTGATTGTTCAAGAGCTATCCAGCCCTCCGTTGCTGTGTGCTATTATAAGCACATTTTACGCGCTATTTCCTCTTATCAATCCGATCATAATTACGCTTTTTGTCAAGGATTATCGCAATTTCATTTCAAGGCTACTCAAAGTGAAGATGTAATGGTAGCATTGCATATCTATTGCTCACGAATTCTTTATCGGTGACTATGGATTGTTTCATATCAGTGAAGTCAATTTAGGATAGAAGCTCTATCATTCTGAATGTTGATTTGTGATTACGTTGATATTGTTTTGGTAACTGTTCTGTTTCGCCGCATGTCCGCATGCGGAGGAGGTCGCACCAGAGCATATGATAGTCATAGAAAGCACAAAGAAATCGTATTCTACCGCAAGCTCTACGAAATGGGCTGCAGGGGCCAGTGAGCGCTGAAGAATGATGAACGAAAGATAGTGAGGTTTGGTGCTCTGTGGCACTATCAACACACTAGCAAATGTTAGAAAGAAAAATTAGATAGAATGTCAGAAGAATTATGTATTGCCATCATCTCTGCTATGGACACAATGAACTATTTCCCATTCACACTGACCAAACTAGGCGTTCGATAGTATATATATACTTCAGTCACCAAACAAATTGGAAATGGTGCGACTTTCGTGCAACTTCCTATTTCGCCCGCCCTTCCGTTGCAAGGGTCGACGATTTACGCAGGCTACGAATTCGATCAACTGTTCAAAGGAGCATCGCCAGCGTCCGCACTGTGGTAACACCACGTGTACAGGAATCGAAAACCACCAAAATGCTGTCTTTTACGTCTAAACTCGCACCATTTGTGCGTCACACTTGTCCGATTGGAGTGGAGCCCTCACTTGATATTGCAGAGTCTCCAAACTGCATGGGGGTTGAATATTCATCACCTCGCTGTAACTCTTGTTCTTACGAGGTGCGACTTGTCGTATTTGCGCACAGCCATGAGCAGGATCAAATCCTACCAAGAAGGCAACAAGTGTTCAAGTCGTGGCGTATTCCTCTAACGGCCCTTATATAATCTTAGCAGTTGCCATCACTTCATCACTTCCTGATGTTCCCGTCACAGCCCTTGTATCACTTCTCGAAACCAAATTGTCACACTACCACCGGGACGAGCGCTATCGGTTTCGTGACACACACACACTCGCTTATATGCTTAGCAGATTACACGTAGCGGGATATTTTTCACACATCCATTTTTTCTACCGCACAAATTGTGCTTTTGCCACTTAGTGATGCGGACACCTTTGCGCTGCTCGTTGCTGACTGACCCTCCTCCCACGACTACCTTGGGAATTTCAGTGATTGTGCACCTGTGAGTTGTGACCGACGATGACCGCAGCTTATTATGTTACGGTAATTTAAGCTACTGACTGATTCATCTACAGTTACGGAAAAAGACTTGGAGCAAGCCGAAAAAAAAGGTTCTATGGAACTATTTTTTGAATGCCCTTGAATTGTGTGCCGAAATATCGTGGATATAAATAAAGTAGGGCTGGAAGAACTGTTTTCAAATTAGTAGAAACGAACTAAGCAAACTCCAAGGTACGTGAGACATAGGTTCCGGCACCCAAGGACACCATCAGGATGACAAAATGACCGAGTATACCTTCACCTAAGCTCCATCAGGCACCCTTGAATCCAAAATTAAGCAGAAACCAAAGGAAAGAAGATCACCAACGCGAGTGAGAGTTACATGCAGCGTGAGTTTAGGAAACTTGGAGTCGAATATCCGTGGACGCCCCTGGAACTTGGAGGAGTCGATACCACGGATGATGAGGCTCTAATCAAGTCTAATGGTAAGCAAAACGAATTCAGAGCGCTGAATAATTCCTTATCGTTGAATTCCGCCTATCTGTATAACTTTCCTCTGTTTTGCGTCGATTGAGAGATTCAGAACGGTTTGAAACGCAGTTTTGTGGCTTGTTCCAAGTTTTTTATTTCGCAGCTGTATGAAGTTCCGTCTTCATAAATGATGATTCCGTCTGTACAGTTATCTTCACTGTGCTCCCGTTGATCATCGAATTCCTCTAGGGGCGCCAGTAACACCTCCATTCGCCCCTGCAACGTGCAAGAGTTGCCCAGTGGACTCTCTGCTTAAGGGGCACGATTAACTTCATACCATTCGTTCAGAGGTTTCTCGAAAAAGTCTGACCATCGCGTAAGTGTTCGCTTGACATACGTGGCATCATGTTGGTAATCGCTCTGGTCCAGCGGTCGTCCTCAATTCATGACGCGTTTGGCCTGATCTTCGAAACCTTGGCAAATGCGGCGGCGTTTCTGATCTTCAATCGTCGGCGGAGCTCCGCCTAGCGGGAAACTCCGAGTCCGTCGATCGTCGGTCGCCATTTCGATAGAATAACGCCAACCTCATGCTCATCCTGCTTTCGTAGCGTCCAATTCTCTGAGGTATAATTCAAAGCAAGAAGGAAAGGGAATTCGAAGAGGTGAGCACAGAGCCTAGTGTTCTTCGTCTTCTTCGCTACTCCCTCTATCTTCTCGAAGGCTCCCCAAGCCGCTCCTTCTGCTGGATCTGCTAAGTCGTCCATCATATTGATTTCGCGACCGAGGTACAAATAGCTAGAGCATTCAGAGGTGCTGGCTCTTGAGCGTGAATGGGGCATCAGAAACCACCGTTTCTCATGCATCGTCTTCGTTAAAATCAGCTGTAGACCGATTTTTTTACACGCGCAGTCGAAATCAGCCAGCATTTGTTCCACTTGCTTGATGTTTGAGCTATCAAAGCGATGTTGTCAGCAAAGAGGGGGGGGATGGTGTAGTTTCCGACCGTCGATCTTCACTCTTCACGAAATCTTGGTCGTGAAGTTGCTGTAGAAAAATCCTGATATACTGAGTAGGGATACCCTGGTTTAACAGGGCTCCGATAATCGCTTCTGTCTCAGCGGAGTCGAAGGCTCGACGATCAACGTGAGACATGACGGCATCTTGTACTCTCGCGATACTTCAGTGAGCTTTGTTATCGTGTGGATGTGATCGGTCGTGCTTAATCCTCTTCGAAACCCTGCTTGCTCGCATGGCTGTCCTTCGTCTAGTGTTCTACCAATCCTTTTCAGGATGACTCGTGTGAAGAGTATGTACACTACAGAGAGCAGGCAGATTGGGCGATAATTGCCAATGTCGTACAGATCTCCCTTCTTGTACAGCAACACAGTCTTGCTGTTTTTCCCAAGCAATGTTGTGGAGATGGGTACCTTGCATTCCGACAGGTAGCGCGTGAAGAGTCGAGGCAGCGGCAACAGTTGGGACTCCACCAAGGGTCAGTCTGCCGCCGCGGCGCGGCAGGAGAGGCGGGCCGCGCGGCGTTTGCATCCATCCTTTACATTTCCATCGATCTACTTTGTTATTTGCGGGTGTGAAAACTGTGAGCAGAGTGGGACCGACGTTCAACTATTAGTATAAAACAGCGTCATTTACATAGGCATACTATTAGGCTAATGTATTAACAATCCCCAAAACTTCACTCTGGGCTGGATTCTTCTTTTGACTCAGTTGTAAGGTATTGTAGGAGCCTGAAATTTGCTTGATGGGGGAGGATAAGTCATAAGTACTAGACAGCTGAAGATATGAGCCATAAGATGATTCTAAATAATCAATGACTCTGCCCTAACTCACTTTGCTACCGCTGGGCAAAAAGAGGTCAGTCATGACTGATGGGAAGACCTCACAATGATTCCCCATGCCCAGTTGAAAAGAGCTAGAATCATGTATTCTGCCAGCCATCGCCGCGCGCGGCGAGGCGGAACCTGGCTGCGACGTGACCTCTCGTGGAGTCCCAACCTACACCCGTCGAGGCAGAGTTTTGACGAGAACTGGCGGAAGATTCTTCAGATGTTCGGATCTGACCTTGTCAGGACCGGGTGCCGTACGATTTTTTACCAACGAGATGGCGTGTCGGACTTAAGGGAGAACTGCAGGGACGACGTACCCATCCTGCTCCAAGCGATGTGGTGGCAGATGGACGTGGCTGTCAAAGAAATCAGAGTAGATGTCGTGGATGACTTTCTCATTGCCCTTCTGGATCAGGGCACATCAACAGGGGGTCGTAATGAGTGCTGTAGCCAGTAACGAGCAGCGCAAAGGCGTCAGTGTGCTGAGTCCGAGTGTAGCGTGTAGCGAAACTTGCTTTGTAGAGAATCCGGATATGTGAAAAGAATAGTACAAAACTTTCTTCGATTAAACTAATTTGAAACTAACTGGAAATATTAGTAAGTCGACATCAAGTAGGTATATGGCCAAACAGTACAACTCATACTTTGGTCCGCTGCGGATGATGGGGTGTATCTGAGCGACCGCGATTGGCGCTGAGCCAACCTGTCTTTTTTTTACGACAAACGACAGGGCTACCATGTCGTTTATCCGTTCGTATCAGACCTTTTCCAGCTCTTGGTCTCCTTTATCAGAGTCAGCAATTGGCGGAGCACAGATCTGGCGGCGTCGCACACGGACACGCCCTATCATCCGCAACGGACAACACTGTAAATAAGTGCGTAGGTTGGCCATGGCACTCTCTGAATCCTGTAAACACATCTGCTTGTGTAGACAGGCACTGCGTGGAACTGCACCACCCATTACCTCTGCGTGGGAGCCTAGGCATGGCGCATCCACAAATGAAGCTAATGAGAAAACACCTACTGCTTGCTCCTATTCCACGAAGGAATCAGGAAAATGCATTCCAGACGCATTCCTGGATATCCGAATACGCTCGCTTGAAACGGTACACAGAAAACGGATTTTTAGAGCAGAACGAAGTGCTCCTTCATAAATCCCCGAAGCAATTATCTTATGAATCCCGAGAACTTCAGAAACGGTTCGAGTAGTTTTTGGAAAGAGAAAATCATATAAAATTCGACACTTGTTTTAGATTTCCAAACTATTGAGGTTCAAGCGAAATATCTTGGTTCAAACCTGTAAAATTCGCACTGCAAACTATCGAAAAAGTGCACTCCCAATAAATACCCAACGCGAATTTCTCTATGAATTTGGCCACCTTCATGAACAATTCAGTATGTTTTGGGAAGCTCAACTCTTTTTCTTCACGACTATGTTTTCCACTTTCCCAACGGTTTGCATTCAAGGAAGTTATTACCCTCCAAAGACACCCTGTTTTTCTGAAAACTCGCGCTCCAATCCAACCACCCTGCAACCACCTTGCACGGCTGGTCCTACCCAGAATCCCTTCCAATCGATTCCTCGGCCGTTTTCCAGCTGATTGCGGCTGTTTCTGCTTCCTTTTTTGTTTTGCTTCGTTTTTTTTCGTTTTCTAATAAAGAGATTCGCTCCCAGTGGTCGGCCAAGCGATTAATCCGTATCTAGACGTTGTTCGCCATTTCGGACTTTATGTATTTCCCAATTCCACTTCATTCTTATATCGACATATGCGTTGTACTGTCCGCAGTTTCGTCTTTTTTTCATGTTGTCAAGCATGCATGCGACCTTAAGCTTTGCAGGGTGGGGGAGGATCAGCACATTCGCTATTTCACATCCTCGTATTTATTGATCCACAAAAGTTGACAGGTATTCATCGAAACGTACGGGCTCGACCGAAATCCCCAACTAGTGCTGTGCCCTGTTCTAGATGCAGTGACTGTTCCGTCCGGACGTCGGAGGGCGGTCATGTTGATGTTGCAGCTGACGAAGTCGCGGCGAGTGTTGCGGATGCTCTTCCCCGCCTCTGCGGCTTCCACCGGTATAGCTGCTCTTCTCTTCTCGAGGTCTTCCTTTATTGCTTCTCTACATAGCTTCGCAAGCTCAGACGTCAGCTGTTAATTGCCGGCTCGTGCGGTTACACGTTGGCGAATCAGCTCGAGAGTTTCCAGAGAGACACTTCTTAGTAATCTCGGAACTCTCTGACTTCTTGGTGGAGTCGTGAAGATGTGCGAAAAGCCATTCGTATTCCTCGTCGATGTTGTCTATAACGGAATCCTCCCAGAGCCAAGCGAGAGAAGTGAAGTGATACCAGTTGGTGAAGGTCTTGGGGCTTCGCTTCTTGAACTTTGCTGCTCTTTCTCCTCGCATCGGAGAGCGGAATCTTGCGCGAAGGAGACGGTGGTCGGATCCCGTGTAGAACTTAACTTAACAGCGACATCGGTCAGGCAAAACCTTCGACTGAAGATGATGTGGTCGATCTCGTTATGGAACTGTCCACCAGGAGACTCCCATGCCCAGCGTAGAGAGTAGGGCTTCTGGAATTGGATTCAGTTATCCTACTATATATAATCCGCTAAGTATGCCTGTAAGTGTGTGTGTGTGTGTGTATGTGTTCTCTGTGTTGGTGTGTGCGTCTGTCGTCGTCACCAAATTCATAGCGAGCGTCGCGGAAAGATAGGACGACAGTTCAAGAAAGTGATATACATGGCAGGACGCGAACACTTGGTGGGTGATAGAATGTGATAACACCAAGATTCGATAAGGGGCCTTAGAAAGGGAGGGTGACCGAGCCCTAGTGCGGGACACAGCAACAGTGGGACATTGGTTCCAAGGTATGATATAGGACCGGACGCGGAACATTATTGATGGTGACAGGGAATGATAGCAGCTGATAAGATCCGTCAAGAGGCGTCAAAAGGGAGGGTGATCAAGTCCATAGTGCGGACATAGTAACAGTGGGACACTTGTTACAAAAGTACGATATAGGACGTAAGACAGGAACATTATTGATGGGTGACAGGGAGTGATAGCAGCTGATGGATTTGGTAAGGGAGGTTAGAATGGTAAGGTCACCATACATATAATGCGGAACACGGCATCAGCTAGGCAGTATTTCAGAAATGATATAGAGTTGGAGATGGGGACACGCCACGTGAGGTATAACAGCTAATAGAGGCTAATAAGGAACGTTACAATGCTGTTCATCAAATTGCTGGAGCCTTTGCAACTACCAAATCATAGAGATTTTAGTAATAGGGATATGATGAGGGTGACAGGATCTTACAAATTGATAAGAGGGATAAGGGGCTTTATCGTTACCTCTCTTATCACGATACCCCAAAGTATCAAAGGCTCAGTGTGCATACTTTTCCTTAGCCATCACTTCCTGATAGCCTTAAAAATGAACTCATCCACTATCTCTAACTATCCTACTATATATAATCCGCTAAGTATGTCCTGTAAGTGTGTGTTTGTGTGTCGTCGGTCGGTCTGTCACGAAATTCACAGCGAGCGTCGGCAAAAGATAGGACCCAGCGTGATATACATGGCAGGACGGGAACACTTTTGTGGTGATGGAATGTGATAAGCACCTAATATGATTCGATAAAGGGCTTTAGAAAAGAGTTCATTTTCTAAGGGTTATCGGAAGTGATGGCTAAAGGAAAAGTATGCACACTGAACCTTTGATACTTTCGGCTACAGTGATGAGAAAGGTAATGATAAGGCCCCTTATCCTTTCTTATCAATTTGATAAGGTCCTGTACTCGTCATCAATATCCCTATCACTAAAACTTTTAAATTTGGTAGTGCAAAGGCTCCAGCACTTCGACTGAACAGCATTGGCAACGTTTTATCCCCTATAGATGTTATCTACCTTTCGTGCCTGTCCCATCTCCAACTCTATAATTTTCTGAAATTAATGCCTAGCTGATGCTGTGTTCCGCTTTATGAGAATGGTGACCGAGCCCATAGTGCGGGACACAGTAAAGTGGACATTGATTCCAAGGTATGATAGGGAGCGTAAGACATGAACATTATTGATGGGGTGACAGGGAATGATAGCAGCTGACAGGATTTGATAAGGAGTTAGAATGGTAAGGTCACCATTTCTCATAACGCGAAACAACATCAGCTAGGCATTATTTCAGAAATGATATAGGAGTTGGAGATGGGGACACGGCACGAAAGGTGATAACAGCTGATAGGGCTGATAAGGAACGTTGCCAATGCTGTTCAAGTCGAAGGGCTGGAGCCTTTGCACTACAAATTATAAAGTTTTAGTGATAGGGATATTGATGACGAGTAACAGGACCTTATCAATTGATAAGAAAGGATAGGGCATTATCATAACACCTCTCTCATCACTATACCCGAAAGTATCAAGGTTCAGTTGCATACTTTTCCTTTAGCCATCACTTCCCGATAACCAATTAGAAAATGAACTCACGCTCACTATATAATTATGGATGGGAGGGGGGGCGGGGGGGAGGGGGGGGGGGTATGTTAGTCGCCCTGAAACAGGAATCTCAGCGAAATTTGAGGAGAACCGTAAACCGAAAACACTTCAACAAGCGGATCGCATGCTAATTTAATTTAATTTCAATTCAAAAGGAAAGCGTTCGTCGGTAGGCATTCCGGTGCAGGTAATGAAACGGAATCTGCTATTTCCATCAAGCGATTGATATTGCGCTGTATTGGCCGTATACACATTGTATTATCTACAGATTTATGTCTCTATGGGCGTCATGGGCGACTACACCGCTGCTGTAAATAGGAGCGCGTGCTGAGTGGCGGGATCTCAAGCGCTTGCTCTGTCTGTTTATGATTCGATACTAACACAGCGCCTCAATATAGCGCGCACTAACCGCAAAATCGCTTAAATTATGGAGCCGCCTGGCGAAGCCAGGCAGCTCTGGCGAAGCGAGCTAAAGAAGGGAGAGCACGGCGTCAGCCGTGGCGATCCGACTGGTACAATAACATAATTGCTAATTGATCGATTATTTTGTAGCGAAATCGCCTCCTGTATATACAGCAGATCTTCCTACCTGTGTAACGAACTGCATCTCCACGAGAGGAGGAGTGTACGAGGTTTCGAGAGTGGCGACGGCGAGCACTTAGCTGAAACCAGAGTTCGCAGCATGCACATAACAATACGCAGTCCCCCAGCTTAACAAAATCAAGGCCACACTCCGCGTTTATTTGATGTTAAGGCTCATCTCTTGATGAAAGTAATCAGGTTAGCTGGCGCATGAACGGGGCGTGCTGCGCGTGCTACGTTGACCTAACGCAAAAAGGCAAAAAACGGGTTGGCATGGAGCCAAGCACAGCCATTCGGACTCGCTATCATCTGCACTAAATCAGGCTAATTGTCCGGCCTTAACAGACGTGCCACTTTGCAGCTTGAAAATTACTAAGAAGACGCGAACTCGCGTGACACAGTCTCCGCCTTCAGCGCCTCACTTTTATTTGTGAAGGCTTCCTTTTGTGCGTTTATTCCGCCAATTCACTCTAATTCTTGTGAATAAGTGTGAGGTGACAAAGAGGAAGCTGACAACAAGCGAGAGAACTCGTCCAACATGCCCTTTGCTCGCTTTATGCACATAAAGGTCGTTCGCCACATGGTTCTTAATGACGTGCTTTTGTATTGTATTTTCCTCTGGCTTTCCTTCGCTTTTCTATTACTTGCACATTTTGTATTTGTTATTTTGTGCTGCACAACCCCCGCCTTTCTGAGCGCAGAAAGCGTGGCCAAATCTCTGGACATCCGTTCCGCCCTAACATGCATACACTATTGTAGACCTTCATTGTGTACAACGTGCCTTCAACGGCAAACACATGTTGCTATTCGGACTGACATTAATCAAGTGAACCAAAGGAATAGATGACTGACTAGGACTGTCCGGTGACAGACTGTCTTGCCTGCTCCTGTCTTTTCATAAAATACACATAGTCAATAGTCAAGAAACACATAGAAATTTTATTTGTTCATAACAAAAGTGAATTTCATCAAAACACCAAATAAGTTATTTGAGTAATCGATTTTTCCCTACTCATACTCCCTAATTAATTCTGTATCTACTAAAAGTTCGTACATAACAGATAAATATCTAAAGGGAATCCAAAGGATAATTCATCAAAAGAGAAATCTGTAGGCTGATGTATTCAATATGGCGTCTCGGGTCATAACAACATATTCACATGGCAATATATGGGCATTGACGTGAGCTAAGTGAAATGAAACATTTGGTCAAAATAAGTGAAAATTAGGAATGTAAGAAAAGGCAAAATCTACTTGTCCCAATACGTCTGGTGGTTCTATTTATTGGGAACGACAGCATAAGGCGCTGCAGTGTTGTGTTGCATATATGGAAGCAAATAATAAGAGACAGGAGCCGTATTAACGGTGAGATTTAGACAAAGAAAGTGGGTTGTCGCACGATGCATCGGAATACTGCAAAACTGAAGGCGTTTATTGTTTTGGAGGAACCCTTCACTGTGAGACCGCGTTCAGACTTCACGATGCACTAATTCCCACCGCGCGATGATGACCGGGGTGTTCCTTCGCCGAACGTTACACAGGCGCAACGGCAGAATTCAAACATGCACCGTCTGAACGAGGCAATTCGAATTCTGCCGTAGCAGCGATGCATGTTTGGCGGAGGAGCACCCCCGGCCATGATCGCACGATCGGAACCATTGCATCGCGAAGTCTGAACGCGATCTCACAGTGAAGGGTGTCTCCAAAAGAACCCCACAGATCTGTCAAAGAAGCTAAATGAACCTTTCAAGTGAACTGGCAAGAGTGACAGAGACAAGGTGCACAAGTTTAGAGAAAGTATGGAAATAAATCCTCAGGAAAAGTATTAGAAAAATTCTTTTTTTCAGATACAAAACGATTCAAACAGAATGCAACTGGTTACACTGAAATTGAACCCTCCCTGAAGTCCGATTTACCAATGAGCACGTTCAGAAGAGCACTTCGGCCCTGACTACTTTCACGCAGTGCTTCGTCCAGAACTTCTTCTGTAGATGACACATTGTCGGCACTAATCGTTACGCCCCATCCGCCCAAAGCCGTAGCCACATCATCGTAACGGGTCCGCTTAACAAACTCGCTTTCATGATAAAAACTTTGGATCAGGGCTCGAATCAATAAGGCAGCGTTCAGACTTGTAGCGCTACAGCGTCGCGCTACAGCTGTAGCGCTACAGTCGTACCGAACTCCAGCTTTTATGTTTTTTCTTTCTGTATAAACCTCTTCTCTTTGTTTCTCATATTTATCTGATAGTGAGTTCCTCTTTTCTACTTTATCACGTTTTAATGTAGTTTTTGATACAGAAGACTGTGATAATTGGTTTTATTTATCGTTTTTGACTTTAATTATTTGGTTTCACAATTGCTTGATGTTTGACGGCTTTGCTTGATGTCTTGCAGTGCTGCCTCGTGTTGACCCCTATTGCGAAACTACATTGAAATGTGATAAAGTAGAAAACAGGACTCACTATCAGATAAATATGAGAAACAAAGAGAAGAGGATTGAATACAGAAAGAATGAATACAAATCCAAAGCCGCTTAGCGATTATGGAGCGAAATCTGCTTTTCGAGTTTGCCCCCAATCTCTGCCTGGATCACAGGAAAAAGATTCATGCCTGTTTTCGAGGCATTCACAGCCAACAAAGGCTTGACAGTTTTTTGCACTTTTTTTGGCCCAGGAGCGTACCAGTATTGAGTCGCATTTGTCGGCAGCAGAAAAAAATGGCCTTATCTCCCACAACAGGCACGCGAAGACTGTCTGGTCACTAATGCGTTAACACAAGGCAAAAAGAAGTTCCTTTATGGTTCTTGTATCTCTGGTAAAAAAACATGCGCGCGTGTTTTTAGGTGGCGCGAGTACTCTTTGGGTGTTTTTTTTGCAGAAAATGCTCTTAATAAGACAGAAGGACACTGTTACGCTAAAAGCAGTACCAGAAAAATAGTGACTAATGGAGTAACTGTCAAGGATGGCGTCAGATAGTCACAGCTGTATCGGTCTCACCTTTCCGTGAATTTCTCAAGAAAACTCCTGCAACCTTCCCACTTTTCTCTGTAAGCAACTCTAACCATCCTAACTGGAAATAGCCGTACGTAGCGAAGCGGCGCTGTAGCGCGACGCTGTAGCGCGGTGCTGTAGCACTACAAGTCTGAACGCTGCCTAACTTGTTGAAAATGACCGTTACAAATGCAGGGCGAATTCTTACCGCTAAATCGACTGCAACACTGCTATCGAACATAGGGATTTGCTCTCGAGCGATCTGAGACCAGCAGGCATCATTTCCAATCACGCCAATGACTGGTAGCTTGTGACGAGTGAAAGTGTCATATTCCATAATGGAGTATCCGGAAGATCCATCTCCCCAAAGAATATAAACTGGACGGTTTGGGTGGACCACCTGGAAGCAAAAAGAATTGGGACTGTAAAACAATGAGCAATCTCTCGTTAGCTGAAATGATGACTAACTTTAGCTCCGAGCGCGAATCCGCCACCTACTCCGAGTGTACCAAACGCACCAGGATCAAGCCATTGTAACGGACCGCGCGGTCGAACGATGTATGCCGCCGATCCAACGAAGTCACCTCCATCTGCCACCAGAATAGCATCATCAGGAAGTTTCTGAAATCATTTCAGGAAACCTTTGTAGGAGAGAGAAATAACATCCACTATGTTCATCACATCACTGCTCTGCGTAAAATAAATAGAAGCCGGAAGAAAGAGGAAACATACCCTGTCTAGTCTGGCGAGGAAGTTTAATGGATTAACAAATCCGTGCGACAATTCTTCATTTGCTTTTGCGGCATTTTTAGCTTCCTTGTCATCTTCTCTACTTTTCAACTCATCTATCCAATCAGACGGTACTTTATAGCCAGTCTGCTAAGAAGTTCGTTTAATAAGTTCTCAACAGTGACATACTGAAGCTGCATGCAATTGACACTGTACCAGTAACAGACCTTTTCAACTTGAGCGGCAATCTGAACAAGAGCAGAAGCAACGTCAGCTTGAATAGAGACATCAGCGTTCCAGAATGCCTTTTCATTCTGAAACATGTCTCAGTTAATGTTTGTCCCTTTGAGTATTCTCAATCGCCGCTGATATCTCTCTACTTATGAAAAAGAAGTTGTACAGTCCTCTTCATTGCAGACCGGTGGGGAGTGGCAGTGCGGCTGCATTTGGTGCGGTTTGGCAAAGTCGTTCTGCACCAGTTTTTGAACCGAACAAGTGCATCGCTGTATAATATCCTTCGTATTGCTCGTCTTCTACCCTTTTTGTCGCATACGCGTTGCAACAAAAAGGCTGAGAACGGCTTCAACAATGTGCGCACTCCTTCTGGGCTCATCATTGCGGACACCCCCCACCGGTCCGCAATGATGAGGACTGGGATGTCTGGGGCGACCGCTCGATAATTATGGACTACGTAAAAGATCGCTTCAAGGGAAAGAATCATGACTGGGATATGTGGCATGGCCAACATTTACAGAGTACGCGCAAGATAGTCTACGTTCCGCGCGCGGTGGGGCGTACAACGAAACGCAACGGCTTTCATTTGAAAACGTGAGGTGGTAGAGACTTCACACGGACAAGCAGGATCGAGCAGATTCGCTGACTATTTTGACTGGCTACGGACAACAATCAGATGCCATTACAAAGTGAACAGCTTTCTTCAAAATGCTCGACAGGGCGGTCAAAAAACATGTACTGTCCGAGTTTTTATCAGCATAACCTCCCTAGTATTACACACCAGATTCACGCCAAAATTCTGAAAACTTATAACGAGAGCCTCTGAATGTGCGGTTTTTCTTCCGATGTAGTTATGCGCGAAACAATCTCCCAATGAGACACACTCCAACATTCATTTGGATCCCAGTAAACTCAAAATTTCAAGTAGAAACCATTAGTTTCGCGTTGCCTTGTAGTCTGTAATGCGGCCTGAGGTCAAGCGGCGGCAAGATAATCTCGAATAAAAAAGAACCTTTGTCAGCTGGCTGCGATTCCTATTAATGCACACAATTTTCGACTTTTTCGACAGCACACGCCCATACGATAGACGGAAGTCACACACTGTTCCTGAAAATGAAGTTGACTACTAGACAGAAAGCATTGGAATTAGTACAAACGGCAGCAGGCAGCATAGAACTGGCATGACCAGGAGGGCAAAAGTTTTTAGTTTCGAAGACATGCAACAAGGAGCTGACCAGCTAGGACAGTAAGATCGGCATCGCGTAGTGCTTCTCTTCGGTTCTGACGCATCTGAAGTCGATTTTCCTTTCCTAACAAACCACGCGCCATTCCACCGAGATACACAGGTACGCCCAGTATCTATAAAAGAGATAAAAGATTTTTAAGAAACAATTAGGCTCTGGAATGAATTCTAGCACACTATCCGGAATACTACCTCGACCGCCTTCACCAAGTCCTTAGGAGTTACCGGTGGAAGCATAGCTTGACTGCCTATCAACATTACCGGTTTTTTCGCTGCCCTTATTAGCTGCACAATCTTGTTCACCTGAAAATACCGAAGAAAACTTAATGTTCTCTGCATGCACTTAATCCCAAAAGCCAGCATTATCTTCATCAACATTATCACAGAGTTCACCTCTTCGAATGAAGCCATAGGAATTTGTGTCGGTAGGGGAGTAATGTCTTGTGGCTGCCAAGCAGCGCTGAACTGGCGAGACACGTGACATCTCAGGTAAAAATTCAAGGCTTTCTGCAAACAACTTATCATCCACACTATAAGCACAATGTTATTATGCTTACAAACAATAATATTGGCATATGAAACCTGTATAAAGCCACTAGGCTTAGGATTGAAACCAATTTCCTTGACGACAAGTTGGTATGGATAGAGAACGTCTACCGGGAACTCAACAAAAACAGGCCCTGGGCATCCGGAAGTGGCAGCCTAAAAGTTTGCGTTAAGCGTGTGTAAATTAGTATGTTCCAGCCAATCAACAGCAAGGAACCTTTATAGCTTGTCGAAGTGTTGGTACAATATCACGTAGGCGTTCAACGCGAGCAGCAAATTTACAAAGAGGACGGAAAAGAACGAGTTGGTCAATGTCCTGAAAAAACCGTCCGCACTCATTATAACAAATCGAACCTAATTCCTTACCTGCAACGCTCCACGACCTTTGAGTAAAGTAGGAGCTGCACCACCAAGGAGCAATAAAGGGCTTTCCGCCATTTGGGCGTTCTTCACGGCAGTGATAGTGTTAGTTAGACCAGGACCAGCTGTAACTGCAGCGACTCCAATGGACTGACGTAGACGAGCTACGGCATCAGCAGCGAATACAGTGGTAACCTTAACAATGAAGCGCTATATGATATGTCATCATTAGAGGTGATGGAAATTATTGATGAACAGCTTCAACATGCAAGGAAATTAGCTCACTTCCCCACCCCTGCCCACCACTGACCTGACCCATTGCATATTGCGGGCTTGTTCACATCGGTGTGGCCGCTTAATGCTGTGTTCATACTTTATGTCAATGTTCAGAGCGTACGGCAACTTTTGAGCGTTTCGAGCATATGCGGCATCTTATGCGTTTCGCGGTGTGTCGAAATTTTGGCGTGCAATCGCTGAAACGCTGACGTACGTTCAAAGCGCTAAATCGACGTCATACTTTTGTAATCGCTCAAAAGTTGGCGTATGTTCGAAACGCTTTCGCAAGGTGTGAACGCAGCCTAATACACACTATACATTAATCCGCGAAACAAAGTCGCAGAACGCAACGAACGCAAGGAACCATCATCAGATCCTGGAAATTATCGGCCTGTGAGCATTACCGCTTTAGTCTGTAGACTGTTTTAAAAGCGTCTAAAGGAGCATGACATTAAATATACTCTCGGGTGTAACTTAGTACCGAACAAGCAGCATGGCTTCACTCCGGAACGTTCCGTTGAAACCAACATGATTGAATGCCTCGATGAGTGGACTAAGACTCTTGATAATAATGGGTGTTGTGATGCCATCTATTTCGATTTCGCCAAGGCTTTTGACAGGGTACAGCATGCAAAGCTAATCCATAAGTTGAAAGTATTGAAATTTCATCCCATTGGCAGCGCCCGCGTTCAAATTTGATGAGTATGCAGCTCAGGTAGTAATAGCGAGGTAGCAAGAAACCAATTAGTGAAGAAAAATCAAAAAGAAAACATGCAAAATGCCCTATAAGGGCTTCATACCGATGGCGGTTGTACGTGCTCAAGGCGAAGAGCAGGTTGCACGAGTTCTCACTTGTTGATATCAGCTGTTTTCCCTTATCACCGTTACACGCGTTACAAGCGAGGTAAGGCGCGTCAGGACCCAACTAACTTAATGATGCAGTGCTGCAGCGCGTTAAGTCGTATATTCAGCGTAGACCAAAACGCCATCAAGACATATCATGTACATATCCTGAGATATGATGTGAAACCCTCCCTTTACCAAAATCTACGAGTGATGATAGAAACTATAGTTCAAAATATGGGTCTAATTTTTAAATCTAACGCAGAATTCATAATTACAGGTTCCGCAGTAGCTAAGTTATGCGCCCATAGGAAACGTTTTTACCTGAAAACTAAGTAATTCATTTGAACTCGGCTTCTTTGCACGACATAAGATCTTTATACCTTTCCATATGTACCTCATGGCGTGTATCGATGATTTTGATACCGAGCTCTCAGCTGCAACAAGAATGGGCGATATATGTCCACCACACAGGACGAATATTTCTTGTACATCGTGAGACTGAAAGAAAAAGATCATAAGTGCCTCAAGTAGCTACATTTATTACAACTATGTATAGCAGCCTCGGAAAACGCTAAAAAATACACGGCCATACCAGTTACGTAAATGAGCGGATGTAGTTACCTTGAAGGAGGTGGCAGTTCAGGCTCAAAGAACAAAAAAAAACAGAGACATAGAAGCGTTTACCAAACTTAGAGAGAGAGAAGCGAAATCGTGCTCTACACTCGAAAAGTCTTCAATTTCGGCGCTCTGGAGATTCCTTCATAGCAACGCGTAAAGAAGATTCTAACCTCTAGAAGGCAAAAAAAGTGCAAAGCAAACACATTTTCATACCGTCTTATCTTTTGATGAAGAGCGCTGCTATCCAAACCCTTAGAGAACCCTCTTTCAAGCGAAATTATATTTACTGATGATGAATTTTCGCCATGTCACCGTGGAAAGGTTCTGTGCGCAGTGTGACATCATTAAATAGTATGCTTCAGCACTGTTTCAGCAGTTTGCCCACATTCGCGACCTGAGTGATTCAATCCCACATTCATAATGTTCACAACGTCTGACGCTATGACAGACTGAGTCGCTGAAGCCGCAAAGTATAAACACAGCCTTGCGCCCTATTAGCTCCGACAAGACATGAGAAACGAAGTGGAAAAGATATTGACGAGCTTACAATTGAGAGATACGCTTAATTATATCAGAGAGATACGCTTAGCAATAAAAAGTGGAGCTCTGGACACAAGAACCGAAACGCACGAGAACATTGCTTCCAAGGCTATATACGCAGACAACATAATAAAAAAGACGAACCTTTAGAACTGAAGCGACAAGTTCGCCACCATGTCTTTTCGAATTCTCATCCACCTTAAATAGAAATGTCCTAGAGAATACCGAAAAAAAACACAGAGCTCAAACACAAATTTACAAGCTGCTGAAAGCTGAAAGAGGAAACACTGTACCTGAAAAACGTTTGATAAGGTGTGCTGATGGTTACCGGCAGACAAAAGACGAGTGATATTCTTGATTTCATTTACCGACCGAATATCAAGCCATTTCCATAGAAGTAAGAAAAAGGCTACCACAAGTAAGAGTAAAATGAACATTCCTGCAAATTTTCCAAATTGCATTCTCAACATCGCAGTTTTTCTCTATGTGTAACACAGACTTCAAAATACTTCAAAATAAACTTCAAAATAAGACGCTCAACAGGATATTGGGCATCACCTAGCCATCTGAGAGAGTCAATGGAACAACCTATCCAAATTTTAAGCAAATAACCATTCATATTAGAGGCAGACCTTGGTTGGCACCACTTTAGTGATCGCGGTGCGCGGCGATCATATGGCGATCATATATGGCACATTATCTCACTATAAACTCAAAAGACGATGTAAGGCAGCGTTCATACTAACGACGAAGTGGCCGTCGTTGACGACGGCAACGTCGCATATTAGGCAGCGTTCAGGCTTGTCGCGATGCAACTGTCGCGCTGCAACTGTCGCGATGCAGTTGTACCAGACCCCAGCTTCCCTTTATGTTCTTTCTTCCGGTATTGAATCCCTTCTCACTGTTTCTCGTTTCTTCCTGCTTCTTAGCTCCTCTTTTTTAACTTTAAGAAAGAACATGAAGGGAAGCTGGGGTCTGGTACAACTGCATCGCGACAGTTGCAGCGCGACAGTTGCATCGCGACAAGTCTGAGCGCTGCCTTATGTCGCTTATCAGATCGGTACGTATCCACTCTCTGGAAGGTTGCCGCCGGTCACGTCGACGACGGCAACGTCAACGGTTTTGTCGGATCAACACGTGTTTCAACTTCGGCGAGTAGTCGCCGAAAACGTCGCTTAGGCCGCGTTCATAGCTTGCGACCATGAAGAAATGTAAAAGTGCAGAAATGAAGAAATGCGGAACCTGCATAATCCGCAGAAGTGACGAAAAGCAATAAATACATATCGATTTGAAGAAATGCAGAAATGCGGAATGCAGAAATGACGAAAAGCAACCGATGCGTATCGATTTTCTGCAATTCGGCGTTTCTGCATTTCTGCATTTCTTCGAATCGATAAGTATTTGCTGCTTTTCGGCTAATGCCGTTTGGACTCCAAGAATTTCGGCACCCAGCCCATTTGTAAATTGCCTAAGTCACCAAATCCGCCAAAAACTTGTATACAGGGGTAGTTTAACATCCTGATTAAGAATATGACATTCACTTTTGCGCTTGGCGTTTAAGGAGGAGCACAAGGATCACCTCCTAGGCGCTCGAGCCTATTAGCAGAGCCGCACGATAACGTGAAGTGCCATCCATTAGCTTCACGACAAGACGGCGAACTGACATACTCTTAACTCAGGATGCTTGAATACCCCTATATACAAAATCTTTTCGGGCAGACTTTGGTGAACTTAGCACTTTAAAATTGGAGCTCGGGGCGACCAATTTTGGAGTCCAAACGGGCTTAGCCCTGCTTTTGTCGCATTACTTGAAGTTTTCGGCATTTCGCGCACTTTTCCGCCACTTCTGCAGCTTCCGCATTTCTGAATCTTCAATGCGATGCGCGGGCTTAATGCGTTTGACTCCAGAATTTTCGGCACGAGCTCATTTTTTAATTTGCCTAAAGCCACCAAATCCGCCTAAAAAACTTTGTACACAGGGGGTAGTTTAACATTCTTGATATAAAGATATGACTTTCCTGCTTGTCGCTGAGTGCCAGAGGGAACTACGATTATCTGAGCCTCTGCGCTAAGCGCCGAGCCAGGACGGTAAATGTAGTGTCCTCTCTTGGTGACAGCGACGACGAGAATGTCGATACTTCGTGAACAAGATGTGCAACACCTCTATGTACAAGTTCTTTACCGGATTTGCGTGACTTCAGGCAATTTAAAAATGGCTTGGTGCCGAATTTTCTGGAGGTCAGAACGGCATTAGCCATCGATATGTATTTACTGCTCGTTCGTCACTTTTGCAGATTCCCGCACTTTCCGTCATTCTCACGCCAATTCCCACATTTCTTTCATGTTTCGCAAGCCTATGAACGCGGCCTTAGGTCGTTTACGACGTTCGTCGTTAAGTATTGAACACATCCATAAACCGTCCATTACTTGACGCGAGCACAATCTACTTTCTTCAAATTTTAATTGGAAAAATGAATTATGAAGCTCTAGATATTCGTGGTCAATCGAAGCACACAAAGAGCAAGCGATTACAAAATGCCACATAGAAAGCGCGGCTGTGTGACGTATACGACAGAATCACGACTGTAGGTAAGCGCAACAAATGGAGGTTCTGCGATTCCTCTCTGCGAGATGCTCCGTAAACCAGAGAACAAAGCTGGCGATGTTACCAAAGAAATAGCGAGACCAAATGGTCGCAAACTAAATGATGAGCAAATGAAACAACAACGGAACATTTTGAAACAACGACCAGTAAAAACCTGACGCGAAACGAGTTTTTGAGAGACACCCATATCTCACTGATCATTCATGTTTAAACGCCTCTCTTGAATGGTAGCCCTGCCTCGCAAGCATGGATCACGTAATACTTTTTTCTGCTAAAAAAATAATATGAGAGAAAGGCGATGCGCTCACCACGCCACCCCCCCCGCTGGCCCCCACAGCAGAAAGCACAACCCATTTCTTTGAGCCTTCTGTAATGGTATTGTTCGCCACGGCGGACGTAAAGGCACGCTGAGAAGGTTCGAAAATAAGAAATAGGTGAATAGTGGTTGGTTTGCGCCCCAACACCAATGGCAGAGATGGTAAACAACCCAAAAAAAGAAGCAGACTCCCTCCCTGAAGATGCCCCACAGAACCGCTTCCAGAACTACACCAAAATATGCCTATGGCGAAGACATTGCGTGGTCGGTCGAATCTATTCTCTAGTTAGCTGAGGACGGTTGGGCGTGTCAGGCAATATTAGTGTGTCACCCCATCAAAACTCTTCTCTGCTTTCTTCTTGAAGCGCGCACGCAACAACCAGTGGTAGAAAACGAGTAAGAACGATGTGATATAGTCTCATAACATGCTCGCTTTAACAACTGGTGGAGAACGGCTTTGGCACTGCGCCAAACTCGTCCAGCCTGACATGTGCAACCCCATCCGCAGCGAACTACACTATAACCAGTTGCTATCAGCTCCTTCACCTTATACTCTGATATCCGACCATTCGTAATGAAGAGAACCGGTAGCGGAACAAGCGCATCACCAAGAAGCTTCAAGGAATGAAAGCGAGTGCAGTCGCGCTTTTCCCCCTTGTTTTTTCGAGCTGCTAAATACATCCTCCATGCCTCTTGACAGGACTATCCTATCCAGATAAGGTGCCTGAACATCAAATTAACGCGAGGCGTGTCTTTGAGAAGAGAATGACAAAATATGCCGAAATGTCATTAATAACAAAGAATTCAAACTGAATGTTGTTATACGTTACGGAAAGCAGAATAAGAACCTTACAAAGTTAAAGTTCCCTTCAAGCGATCATTTAATGCAAGCATAACTAGAAAAGTTGCCCAAAACATTTAACGACGACACTGCTGAACAACGTGAAATTCCATACTGAGGGATCACAGCAATGGGCAGCAGCGCGCTAACCAGAAATGGGCGTGACAAGAGAAAGAAAACATAGCAGAAGTCCTAGGCGTAAAGAGTTTAAACGTAAGATAATCCCGTAGGCTTCCGTAATGCTTGACGGAAAATGTTCAAAAGATTCGCACAACTATTTACAGGAAGCCCTCTCGCACGACAACTCTGGTTCTGCTCAGAGTCTACTGTCTCACAGCATCGGAGAAAACGCGAGAAGGTTTAGATACGCACTATCTCGGTCGACTTCGCCCTGCCCTTCGCCCTTCGTACACTCCATCAGAACAGGTTTACGAGAATTCGCAATTGATCCAGCTCTCCTGATACAACACATCTCTTCCTTTTTGCGCATTTTTCAGTTCTCCTAGCTTGAGCAGAATGTGAACAAAACGACGTCTCATTCACACAGGTGCTTGCAACTCCCTTTCCTTATCACCTCATTGCTCTACGGAACACGTGTTATCGAGTCAAAGTAGTCTAGCGGCAGCGACAAACCCGAAATAAAACATCTTCGCCTTCGATTCCAATGACTTTTGACCTTGAACGTGAACTCCCATATCTACTACGTGAACAAAAACTTGTTGAGATAGCAAAGGGTGTGACAGCTAAAGGGACAAGAGTGACAAAGGCAACATAACTTGCCTAACCCAATGAATGCCCTCCTTTCAAAGGTGCATTTTCGAGACTACATAGAGAAAAGGAATCAAACTAATATCGCTGTTTGCGGTAGCGGTGATTACACGAACCTGGCTATCCTGTCCTTAGCGTATCATGACACATCACACAACTTGTCCCAACATACATACTTGTCAATGGGTATCGTTCCAGAAGTCATGTCTTAATACGTATGGACTGGCAGTGTTAACAGGGCACGCCCTGCCTTCAGGGAAAATTTTTCCAAAATACGACCCCCTTAAAAATCCCTTCTCGGCCCCCGGCGCAGGTGACGACGGGAGGGGGGGCATTTTGCACTTTCGCTACTTCACGTCAACCTATGTAAACAGCCTCTGCTCGATTGACAGGTTTTAACATGATGGTTTGACCATCTTGTTCCAGCTTCATAAGAGGCCTCAGAGTTCACAGGTTTTGCCAGAGTGAGAATGTAGCCGAGAACTAGGAAGCGATGATAGTACAAAATGCCCTCCCACCGTCAAAATTGCGCCCGACTCCCTTCCTCATTCTACCTACCCATGTTTCCGGATGCTGCCCAACTTCCCTAACACCTTCTTTCCAGGTTTTTCTACAGTCTTCCAATTTCCGCCCCAAAACAGCCGCGGCGATGTGTGAGGTGGGCGAAAGGTTGGTAAATAGCGCTGAAACGGGTAAAAACCCATGAAAAGGTCATAACAACCCAAACATACACTTCCTCAGCACCTGAAGAACCGTCCCTCTTCCCAGCGACCGAATACGACTCCCTGTGCCCTGGTTTGTCAAACCCTAACTGCCTTATTTACCTCAACCATCGCTTACACGAAGTGCGACTAGCGCAACCATTAACACAAAACCACTTCCTGAACTTCAAAGTTCTTGTCTCAAAAACTCACAACACGGGCCGCACCTCACCACAAATCAAAACCTCATAAGTTCGTAGATAAACATGAGCAGTTGAAGCGAATTGAAGTCCCAAGAACAGCGCGCGCGCCGCGAAGCAACTGCGTAGCGACATCGCATTTGTAGCGCGTTATCTCCCCTCACGAAGGCCACCGTCGAACAATAAGGCATTGTTCAATACTCTGCTCGTCCAGCGTTTCTCTGAAACGGGCGGCGGCGAAAAGCTTTAGATACATATCGACTGGCGGTTTGGGCGAAGAGCCTGGCGTTGGGCGAAAGGGTTTTGGTACGTACGACGGGCGTTGTGGCCGAATCCGCGACGTTTTTTCGCCTTCGACCAAAACGCTAGCTCCATCCGCGATGGCGTTTTTCGCCAGCGAAATCGATATACATCTACTAGCTTTTCGGGGGCGATTCTCCGATCGATGACTATTTTATTGCTTTCTCCCAACAGCCGGGTCGCAATCTGTGGACAATGCCTAAGAACATGAACGGCGACAGGTCGCTGGTACCCCCCCCCCTTCCTTGACCGCCCTCAATGCAAACTGTTTTGAATTTCCGCACTTGTATGTTGTCAGAAACTAAATTTCGCTCCCACAGCTAAACGTCGCCTTGCGGTGGCGCGAAACTCTAGCGTTCGGTCTAGTTATTTGGGGGGGGTCATGGTTTGAACCTCTCTACCACAACTACCCTGGTTCTTCGAAGTCAAGAATTTGAGAAAGAAAGCCAGCCGGAGTACCTAGCTTTGTTTTCCTGGGAAATGCTACACTTACTTTCCAATGTTCCCTATGTTGAGGAATATCTTTGATAGGATTAATGCTCTTCCTCTTGTCCTTCCTAGCGTTATACATAATGGTCCGCTGGTATATTTAGACGTCACACTCGTTTGAATCCAATCATCTGACGCCTGGCGTTTACTTCAGCGAGGCCCTCCTGAATGACCCCCTACACCTTACTTTGGATTCCTCGTGGCTTTGAGATTTCTCGTTGGTTTGTTCTGTATCCGTAGTCCCAAACGCTTTAATGGGATTGATGTTGAAAATTAGAGACCGAATGCGGGTTCCTCTGCTGCCGCCTCAAAAACTTTCTGACACGTACGAGAGAGTTCATTCGGAAAGCTCTGAACGCGGATTCTTCAATCGAATCGATACGGAATGCTCCGCGACGAATGAAGGCAGAATCGGAATCACCCAATGGAAGCTTCGTAGGTGGCGGGGTAAAACAAAAGCGAATGTACTAGCTGACTTGCCCTGAACAAAACAGGAGAGAAAATTGTCACCCCCCCCAAATAAGGCCCCACATGTGCCGAGCGAGAGGTAAAGAATCGATGTGGATGTCAAGCGAAAGGCCAGAGAAAGCAGCAAGAGAGAATGCAAACGAGTAAAACAGCAGATAAGGCATCTAGCACTGTCGGCAGAATCACCCGAACAATTTTGTGCCGTACCGCAGCTACCTTACCATTTTCTGACGTGAAACTTACAGGGTTGTTCGATGCAGTCCACAGTACCTCTTCAAGGAAGAGCTTAGATGATTTTAATTGGTCTTGGGCTCTCCCCTCAAACCCGTCCGAGTGTGCGCCACGTACACGAGTCGCACTTGAATCGCAAAAGTCACTTTTCGGAGCATGTTTCGGACATGTTTTTTTCCATCGAGCTCAATGCATTTGTAGAGTCTTCAAACGTCCGAAAGATTCGATAGTTCTACCTCCTTCTTGAGTTGGGCGCGGGCGTCTGCACTGCAGCTTTGTGATAAGCACATCACTCGGAACCTCAGCAATTTTCGATATTATTCAACTGCAGAGTGCCAATACGTACGGGCGCAGGCGAAGCGAACACTATTCTATGGATAGTTCCTGTCTCTGAGGTTTTCATATTTAAAGTAGGGAAGACATTTCAAGACAACTTCTAGATCACAGGTGTTGATGATTGTTGATTCCTATGTTTCTATAAGCTTGAAATGCTCCTTCACGCATTCAACGTGCGCCCCAGATTGTCCGCGTCCTATTCGTCCTGTTCGTCCCTGGCTACCTCCACTTCACCACATGAGTTTGAATTGGTTGTTTTTTTTCACTACAGTTCCTTTGCAATAAGGTTCCATATGGAGGAGGCGAGCAGGTTCAAATTCGGTGTATTGCTGGTCCACTCTCTTTCAGTGAGGATTCCGAAAAAAATGATGGTGTAGACGAGCAAAGGTTGTCTTCGCTCACTGGATATTTATCTCAGTCCCCACTGAAGGATCATATATGTAGGGGTGCTAACTCATTTGTTTGGGACTGTTTCATTTGTTTGGGACTGTTCCTCAATACATTATAACATTGAACTGCGGAGGCGTCCAGAAGGGTGGTCCTGCTATGTGGTTACGTCAGCAGAAGGGATGAATGTCCTGATCAATATATTACAGCGAAACCATGGTACAGGGAAGTGTGGAATGAAAGTTCTTGGTTTCCAAGGTTTTTGTGTTTGATGAAACGTTTGCAATAGAGGAGCGCGAAACTAGTTGGAACATAGCAATTCAGTAGAACATGCCATTGATGTGCAGGGACACTTGCCTACTTGTAAAAGAACGAGACCTGCACCCTATGGCATATGGAAGCAACTCAATGACATGTTTTCAAATCTGAATGAGCCAAAAGTGATTGAAATAGCCAGCCACCTTGAGCTCCCTATTTTCCTAGTTCTTGTAAAAGACCGTATCACAGTGTAGCGAATTTACTGTGACGAAGTGAACTATATATTAGGTTGTCCCAAAAGTTCGTGACCGTTATTGGAATCTCGTATCATCTTTCAGTAGCCATTTCTAGATCCAGTTATGTGGTCTATCGGAAGTGTAAGCATCCCACAGCCTCCTTACCGTCCCTCGCAGTCGCTGTTCTCATATCTAAAACGGTAAATGAAATTCATCACTTTCGACACACTTCGCTATATGAATCTCCACCAAGCCACAACGTGGTTGGAACCACAAGCGGCATTTGCTCTGAGTTAGCTCCTGATGGTACGTTCCACAGTACGGCGTTGAAATGGCTCGATCGCTCTCGCTTGTGTGACTTCTAAGTGGGAGAAAAACTCCGCCTAGGAAGCCACCTGCTTGGATTTGGACCTACTCGGTTCCTTGTTGAAACCAGTTCGTACTAATCAACTCGCTATCTACTCCTTACGCTTGACTGTTTCAAAAGCAGAAATGACAGATGGTCTCGCTCCTTTTAAAAGGTATTGAAGTTAGGCCAAAATTTGTCTTATAAGTTGAACGATGCTCCAAGGGGAGCTCTTGTGGGTAATCTCTACAACTTCACTGCCGCATCCACCGTACGGACTGGTTGAAAACCGTTGTAACTGGATATGGAGTAGGTGTCTCTAGGTAAATCAGTCTCGAAAGCGCCATGACTAGATCACCCAGAAAGGGCAGAACCGGTCGCGCAATCCTTCAATCCAGGAGGGCGGTGAGACTGTGTATGTATGTGGTGGTTTCTTTCTCTCATCTAAAAGGAATTCCTTCTTCTCAGCGCTTTGGTAGCCAGCGAGTCCTCGTATAATTGACTGCAAATGAGAGGGGGGAGGGGGGGGGATGAAAAATCCCACCATTTGGTCTCAGAACCGAAC
>MU966561.1:0-17236 GCA_036418165.1 Cooperia oncophora
TTATTATTATTATTATTATTATTTATATTACTATTACTATTATTATTCCTAGCGTGAAGTCGGGTACACTCTCCTCCCAAGGCTTTCCAAGACCCTAGTTCCACGTATCGGCTGCGGACAGCAGCAATCATGCTATCTTCTGGTTATCCGTCCATCGCCTTTGGACCGGCGAAAAATGGCTTGCATACGGCATCAGGTCTTGGTTGGATATGATTATACTAGCGGAGGTGGGATGCGGCGAGAAAGTGGCAATCGACTGGACTTTGAACTTGTATCGAAGGGTTCCATTTCACCGTGAGTACCCCAAAGTCCATCGTAGCATTTTCATTTTCATTTCCGTAACAGCACAGGATCTTGTGCCCTCGGCCACCATCTGCTTTTCATCTTTTTGATGACCATTTCGACCTCGTCCTTTGTAAATCGGGGGACGGAGTCCTTGGATTGGTGGTTCAGTTAGGGGCGCCGAATGAACAAATTCCACGTTACAGGTTTCCCGGTGGAATTCTTGCCGCCACCTTTTCACTGATGTCGATTAGAAGTACTCCATCGCTATCCTCAATAAACGTCGCTGTGGTAATGAAGTCCTGTATTGCACTGAAGCGCCCTCTGGCAAAACGGCGAATCCGCTTTTCACCTTCTCGTTGTCCAATTTCGCAATCAGTGAGGCTGCTCTACTCTCCATGCCACTGACGATTGTCCGTTGCGCTTTTTCTTGGCTTCGTGGTACTTCGATCTGGTCTCGTCCGTTGGGCTACGTACCATGCTTTGTACGCATTTTCGTCGATTCTCACTTCAGTTGCAACATCGTCGTTCCAGTACCAAGCGAGTCGATCCGGCGGAGCTTGAACTCCAAAATGTAGCCGATGACCACGCTGTGCGTAGGTTTTCCCCGTTACTTTCTTCCACTCGCCTCGACATCATGGGGCACGGCTTGGAGGATCATCGCCGATAAATACTCTCTCCCAGTTAGTCCTAGATAGTGCATCTACTTTCGTAATATGAGAGTTTGGCGCCATTGAACTATTACTACCGTAATCTTCCGCAATAAGGCGAGTTTTTTACTGGCTCTTCTCTAAGAGTACAGACTCGGCTGAAAATTTCATTCTGGAGTTAGTCACATCTCTTGAACGTGAGTATCAGAACTGCTTGACCCAAAACTGCCTGCCATCCGCATCAAAATACTCCAAATCACCGAGTTCGGTGAAAGCTTGTAAGAGTTATAAGCTGATCTCCTGAACATAAATATCTTATCCGCACGACCCGAAACCGCCTGACCGCGCTGTAATACCCTCATTTCTCAATTCTCCAAGGGTAGTTTCGATCTTAAAACCCCATCTGCACGGGCTGCGAATCTAGTCAAGGAAAGGTGTACACGTCACAGCGCAGCCTGCGCGCTTGTCTACACCCTTTTTCCGAAATATTGACCCCCTCCGAAATGTCAACAGGTCAACCGGCCATTTCCGATCAGTGCATGCCGCACGCGCCTTGAAACGATGAGCTCAAATCTACCTTCATAGCTTGCGTAACGATCCTCTGAACGCAGTTAAGGAGGTTTTTCGTTTCTGTTCTTCCTTTCAGGTCGCCAGAGCGTTTGCACCTGTAGCTCGACACGACGCCCTTCGCGCAAAGCGGGTCTCATATCCGTGTTCGGGAGGGGGGGTCGAATGACCTCTGGCGATGTCACTCTAGCGAAACAAGAGATATTGACTCAAGAAAAAATGGTGTTGGGTTAATGACGGGTGAGTAGTGGCCACCAGCTATACTGGGAGTAGCCTACTACGGTTGACTGGTTTCAAGCTGAATTCACTCTCCAGTCATGGCCTTACGCAAAGATCAATAGCTGGCTGTTCGCAGCTGTTCACATAACATCCATCATTTTTCTGGGTGCAGGGATAAAATTCCATTCCGAGACCAATCATCGGTAGTGGATGAACTCTAGTCCACTAGTGTTCACCCATAGGGCACTCCCAGCTTGGGTCAAACTCTCAAATTTGGGTAGGAACTTGCTCTCAGGTTGAACTTGACCCACTGAACGCGAATATCACACAACTTCAATCGTTTCGCAAATTTCGAATGAAGATTCGCGCTCATTTCCCTTACCAGGAAGGTCGTTCAGGACGTGGAGCGCTTTTTGAAAACGGTTTTTTGCATGATGTGGGGTCACGTGCATGGAGTACCAAACTGACGTTCATTTTTCCTGAACGCCTCTGGAAATACCAAAAAAGGAGTGAAAAAGAAATGCATGGAAACCGGTGGTTTTTGAGCCTCTGTGAGCTCTAAATCACTTGCAACTTCGACCAGTTGCTGAGTGGAGGGTCCTTATAAAGGTACTATTGGAGTGGAGGAGGAAAATAGCCGCGATTGGGGTCTTACCTGAGGCACGTCATTGAGAATGAGCGGTTCTGAGCGGCTTGTCGGGACGGTTTCTTCAACGATCAGAGTGGTGTTCAGCCACAACGATCGGATGGCCTAGTGGATAGCGTGGAGGATTCTCAATCGGACAGTGAGGGTGGGGTTGATGGTTCGACTCCCCTCGGCGTGCGAGTTTTTGCATTTTTTATGTTTCGCTGTTTTCGCTTCTATAAATGTCTGTTTATGAATTTTAATCGGATTTCTACCATCTATAGGCACATTCTAAATAGTTATACCCCATAATTCGGTGCTATTGAACAATTCCGATTTTCACATACCATTAGGTAAGAGCTTCTCTCAAAGTTGATCTTTATATGTTATTCAGTGCCCTGATCACGACTATGGCAGTTACTTTCAGCTGTAGTGCCATTTATCGCCATTTGGAGCCACTTCTTTCTTCACTGGAGTCGCTATGTACACTCGTTTGAGGGACTTTCAGGGTCATCTTTCTATGAAGTTTATTGTTTTCGTTAGTTTTATGTTTCTGTACCACTGAATGGAAGTGTTTCAGTAACGAGGAAAGTACGACTTCTACAGAATGACACTGGGGCATAACCCAATACACAAACCCAAAAAAGTCAAAAAAATTTTTTGGCTGAAAGTTTGCCTATAGGGGTAATCGATGGTCCTGATCACGATTCTGACACTTATTCTTGACGTCGACGCAATCTGGCGTCAGAATGACCCTGAAAGTCCCTCAAACGAGTGTACATAGCGACTCCAGTGAAGAAAGAAGTCGATGGCGATAAATGGCACTACAGCTGAAAGTAACTGCCATAGTCGTGGTCAGGGCACTGAATAACATATAAAGATCAACTTTGAGAAAAGCTCTTACCTAATGGTATGTGAAAATCGGAATTGTTCAATACACCGAATTATGGGGTATAACTATTTAGAATGTGCCTATAGATGGTAGAAATCCGATTAAAATTCATAAACAGACATTTATAGAAGCGAAAACAGCGAAACATAAAAAATGCAAAAACTCTCCGCCGAGGGGAGTCGAACCATCAACCCCTACCCTCACTGTCCGATTGAGAATCCTCCACGCTATCCACTAGGCCATACGATCGTTGTGGCTAAACACCACTCTGATCGTTGAAGAAACCGTCCCGACAAGCCGCTCAGAACCGCTCATTCTCAATGACGTGCCTCAAGTAAGACCCCAATCGCGGCTATTTTCCTCCTCCACTCCAATAGTACCTTTATAAGGACCCTCCACTCAGCAACTGGTCGAAGTTGCAAGTGATTTAGAGCTCACAGAGGCTCAAAAACCACCGGTTTCCATGCATTTCTTTTTCACTCCTTTTTTGGTATTTCCAGAGGCGCGCAGGAAAAATGAACGTCAGTTTGGTACTCCATGCACGTGACCCTACATCATGCAAAAAACCGTTTTCAAAAAGCGCTCCACGTCCTGAACGACCTCCCTGGTAAGGCACGTACTTCGGTGTACGTTGCAAATAGTCGGACTGACCTGTTGACCCTCTTGGTAAGGCCGAGCTTGGGTGAGAGCGAATAACTCCTCTCAAACCTTGCCTCAGCACAGGGGTGAATGGCACACGCGCTAAAATCGATGGTGATATTTGGGATCAGGATGGAAGTTAATCCTGTATACAATCTTTTTATCCGGTGTACAAATTTCCATCGATTCTGGTGGGGAAGGTGGTGACGCCTAATTTGTGCTTAATGGCGCCAAAAACAAATGTTACAGCCTCCAAGTTGTGTCTCATTGAAATCTTGACATTAGGATTGTGTCTGCGACTAAATCGTTGTTGTCAAGGACCTAAAATGGCTTGAGAGCTGGCTAACTACCGGCGCTGACATTCGCTCGATGTCTTGAACAACCCTAAAATGAATACCAGGACAGGGATCACGTATAAATGGCAAAAGGTCACTTATAATGTCATGCAAGCATTAGAAGCACCAATTAGGGGGGGGGGGGCAACGACTCTCACGTCACGAGCATATTGTTGTTGGCCGGTCAAGAACGATAGCGGTCCAGCATTCTCTCTGTTTGCTCGATGTGTGGTGTAATCAAAACGATGTCGCTAGCAAAGCGGAGACGCACACTTGATTCATGCGAAGCCCCGCCCACAGTGGGGGGCACTCGCCGAAAGTTTGGGGTTCCGCACAGAAATGTTCATAATTCGCTTCCGGAGCAGCTCAAAGATGGGAAAAAGTGGAATGAGGTTAGCAAGGAGTTGCCAGACTAATGTGGGCGACGGGTATGTGACAAGAGAATCGTAATTCATCGCGCTGGTGGGCGTCGCGTGCGACGTCGCGCCCGCAAATGACGATGGTTCCAGGTAGTAGATGGCGACAACAGGTATTCAGAACCGGAAACAGTAATGAAGGTCCACGATGACGAGGTCTGCATCAAATTTGGTGCTGCAGTCGACATTAACAGGAGTCAAGAAAACTCCGCGCTCATCACCGCGCGCGACGGACAAACCACGATTCTCTCGCCCGTCTCCCGTGGGAGACACATCCAAAATGGGCGGGGCGTACTCAAGGTGGGCGGCGCTTCTCACTAAACTCAGTGACCCGGGTTCGCAAGAGTGTTTAGAAGTCGCAAAAATAATAAATTTGCTCATGCAGAATGTAAATATCTGGCGAGTGTTGGGCACGCTCAAAGTGTGTTGAGACCCGCCCACAGTGGGCGGAGCTTGCCCTAAATCGCAGGATACTCATTTTAAAAGTTTGTAGCTCAGTTCCAGAACACTCCAGAAACCGGAAAAAAGAGGATCAAGGTCAGCGAGGGCTGGGCCGATTGAGGATTGTGGGGCACAAACATTGTGGGCGGGGCCTGCTCCGAGGTGGGCGGAGTCAGACAAAAGATCTGCAAAATAGTTCCAGAACACTCCAGACACCGGAAAAAAGTGGATTAAGGTCAGCAGAGGGTCGCCGGTGAGGATTGTGGGGCACACATTGTGGGCGGGGCCTGCTCCGAGGTGGGCGGAGCCAGACAAAAATTCTGTAAAACGGTCCCAGAGCACTTCAAAGACCGGAACAAATTGAGTTGGTCGCCCATTGAGAAATGTGGGGCATAAAGTAAGAGATAACTTTTCATGACGGCGAAACGCCCTAATGCTCGAATATGCGCACTGAATAGTTTATTAACCCTATACTATTAATTGTATATCTGTAATGTTGATTATTCTGCTCAGTGAGGAGTATTCTATTCACTGAGAAAAGAATTTATTTATTTATTTATTTAGTACGCTGCATAAGACAACGCTCGATCAAAGAGAAACAAAACTAAACATAGAACAAACAAAAAACACAACAACAATGAAGAAACATAGCACCTATGCACTGAGGACTCGCTTAGCTATTGCACGTTTGAAGGACGTCAGAGAGCCTCAATGACTGTGCGTAAACGTAGATATGCAGGAACCGCTCTGACAGTGAAGAAATTGCGCCTAAGAGTTGTTTTAGGGAGCAAATGATAGCTTATGCTGACCACCTCTGGTTATGGACGGAATAAGGGTGTAAAATCGAGAAAAATCAAGTATGGATTTGTCCCTCAACAGTTTATGCAACATACATAAGTCAAAAAGGGTCCGCCTGGAATGTAGGAGGGAAGACCGAAATATTTGTTCCTAATTTCTGCCTTAGGGATTTTAGCATACAGAAGCCACCGCGACGGATTAACATCTTCCTGGTGAAATTATTTTGGACTTTTCAATGAGAGCAATGTCCTTTTTTTAGGGGGGGGGGGCGAAGATCTGTGCCGTTCTTTACCAGTGGCTAAACATAGGTCTTATGAAGTCTAAGAAGTACCCCGCTGTCCTCAGTAGTGACTGCTTTCAAAACGCAACAAGTACGACGAAGTGCTTTCAGTGAGAAAGAAAAGAACAATAGCTTTCGACCTCGTTGGAGAAACTGGACCTTGTGGTAGTTTGTCTCATTACTTTTCTACAGATCAAGGCAGAGTACTTCAGGTTGATGTCTGCCGCTTTCTGTTGGTAGGAGACTGTCGCAAGAAGCTTCTCCGAACGCCCTACTTTTTCGGTAACTTTGCACTGTGATTTTTTGGGTCTTCAATCCACATTATTGACATATGATAGCAGTTAAAATTTAGTGGCAAGTTTAACTCTTTTCGAAACTGGTTAGTCCTATGTTCCTCTCTTCTTGTGTGGCACAACTCAATTATTACTACCCCAAACCTCAAGAACTCTAAAAGGATGAAAAGGATAGAGCATTTGCCGTCGATTCATCCTTTTGTGAAATGCGCCACGCAATCTACTTCATTCAGAATCGTAGCAGCTTATTGAATGCGATGTGGCTTATATGTAATGACTTGCGGGGCCAGCCGATGTACAAGTCAGTTCTTATCCTCCCAGACGAATCTAGTACCAATTTACCGTCCAGGAGAGTGGAAAGCTTGGTCGAACTGGGCGGGAGTTGACTCAAGATTGTGCAAACGGTAAGCGCGCCGCTTATCACTATACCACCTCCGCCTACCAAGAACTCTGGATCCCCAAATCAGCTGACAACTTGTGCACAGGGATCATTTGACATACTGATTACGAAAATGACAACTCTCGGTGCATGCGCTAACGGAGGACGCTACAATCATCTGCGCTCTGCTAAGGCTGAGCGACACCATTGAACTGTTCGTACCCCAAAAATCGAATTTTTTTCTCTGAAACTCCAACAATAGGGGGATTCGGAATAGTGATCACGGATATGACATCTTTTGGAGCTGCCGCCATTTGGCGCCACCATCTTTCTCATCAAAATATATGAAAACTTGTATACGAGGTTTAGTTGACATCCTGTTCACAAATATCACCTTTGTTTTGCCGCTGGCACCATTCAGTCGTTTGAAAGGTTGGGCTCGAAAGAAGAAGTGGTTTCTTCAAGTCAGACTCGGCCTGAGGCTGTTAATACTTTGCGCTAGCAGTGGCGATCGCCGCCATCGTCGGTGTGCAACCGAGCGCGCCCCAGCGCTAATACTTGGACTCTTGCTTTAACTAAAAGGAAATCCAACTTGTAAGACCTTTTTTCTTGATAACTTTCTGTATTTGAGAGGATCTGGAATAGGAGGAAGGGGGTTTCATCACTTCTTTCGCGCTCGGGATAAGGGCAACTTCATTTCTTTGGTGGCTTCTTTATGCTTCTTTTGCTTTCACTGTTTCAATTGTAAGTGTCTTAGAAGATCTCTTTTTGGCTGGAATTAAGATAAACACATTGAACGCCGCGTGAATTGTCGGCAATACACGCGCATACTCCCGTTTCTCGCGTTTGTGTATTGCCCACAATTCACGTTTTGTGGTCGGTTTTTTCGTGGATAAGAGTGCGACTTGACTCGACCCCCCTCAAAAAAGTTTTGTTTTGTTTTATTTATTGTATATAACTATTTGTTGCTTTCCTTTGAATCATTCTCACCGTGTATATGTTCAGTGAGCTTTGCTTATGCTTAGTTCATGATGGCGTGAAATAAGCTGCCCATTGGAGTAATTCATTAATATTATTACAAAATAACAGTCAGTGGCGCGGTAGTTGCACTTCTTATGATAGCTCCGCATCGCTACAATGGTAGTAAGACTTCTAGTGATAATTAGTGTCAATTTGCAATACATTTGATAGTGTTTAATTCATTATGATAACAGTATTTATGTGGTCAAAAGTGACGTTTAGATCTTCTACGTTGTCCAGATCCATCTATGCAGCTAAAAAAGTCATCATTCATACTGAACAATGTAAAAATGAGCGCAAAAGTAACCAGAATGTGCGTGTAAAGGGGCATGCGGCACAAAGACTCCCGTTTCGCGCGTTTGTGTATTGCACGCAATTCACGCGCGCGGAGACGCAGGAAGTAAAAACGGGAGTCGCCGTAAAAACGCCGCGGCGTTCAATGTGTTAAAGAATGAAAAAGGAACAATGTGGAACTTACCTTAGCAAAGTTCTCACGTTTCCTGCTCGTTTTTATCTTTAATCAAAAAGAAGAAAGTATTAAAGAAGTACCATTGTGCCAAAATAGGTCTACCTTTGCTCGGACCAAGACAAGCTTTAATACCTAGAGCAGTTGCGCAAAACAAAAAAAAACAATAACTTTGAGCGCGTCCTGTCTACTACCATTCGAAGCGGCCCAAGTAATAGCCGCTGAGGCGCGCTCGGTCGCATGTCGACCGTAGCGGCGATTTCTACGATCACCGCGAAGAATGAGTGGTGCCTCAACAAAGGAGAGGGTTACTATCTCGGGAGAAGAGAGCAGACAAGCGCAGCAAGTGCGGTGTCATGTGTACCCCTTCCCTCCATTCCAGGTTTATTAGCACCCTATACAGATGTGACATTCGTGTCTAGGAGGCCAAACCTCTGAACTCGCGGAAATCTGTACCCAGGATACAGATTCCCCGCAAATCAGGACAAGTTGTCAGCTTTGGTGGCTCAGGGTATTTTGACGCCGGCGCCAGGCAGCCTCAGGTTGAGCGGATCTGATACCCGTGTTCAGGTAGTCAAACTGTCTGTGAAAACGAACTTGCGGTCAGTTTGCCCTCGTAGAAAAAATTCGCTGAAATGCTGGCTGGCTTAAAGACACATGGTACGCTCAAACACATTGAGGGTGTATGAGACTATCAGCCCCCCAGCTGTCGATGTGTCGTGGTCCCCCCGCCCAAACATGCCCAGGAATGGAGATACAGGACCGTGAAACACGCTAATTCCTCCATGCTCCGCCTTACACCTTTTTGCGGCGCAGATTCCCGTCCTTCATAACATCCGTTGCAAGCGCGCGTGTCGCGTGCGGCTCCTTGGCACTTTGCCAAGTCCTTTAATTGCGCTTTCAAATACAAGTAAAACGCAATTTCCTGATGCGGATAACATTGGAGGTGCTGGTGCTACAAAATAAGAGCACGAAGGTGGTGAAGAGGGCTAGAACTCAAGAGCAACTGTGCTGATTCTGCAATGTCAATCGGAGGCCTGCGCATTCCCACAAAACATGAAAATAAAAACGGCCCACTCGTTAGTTTAATACAAGCAAAACGCAATTTCCTGATGCGAATAACATTTGAGGTGTTGCTCATGCTTCAAAGTCCGAATACAAGGAGATGAAGATGACAAAGGCTAGAAATGAAGCACAACTAATGTAAGTGTAAATAAAACAAAATTGAAAGAAATAAGGGAAATACGAATTAATTAAAATCGCGTGTAAATTTCTGCGGTCCGGCCCGAATCCGGCCCCAAGGTCATAGAAATACTTTAAACTAACGAGTGTTACGCTTAGGCCGTTTTTTATTGTCATGTGGGAATGCGCGGCCTCCGAGGAATGTTGCAGAAACAGCACAGTTGCTCTTGAGTTCTGGCCCTCGTCATCATCTTCGGTTCTTATTTTGCAGCACCTAAAGTGTTATCCGCATCGAGAAACTGCGTTCTAATTGTATTTCAAAGCGCAATTAGAGGACTTGGCAAAGTGCCAAGGAGCCGCACGCGACACGCGCGCTTACGACGGATGTTATGAAGGACGGGAATCTGCGCCGCAAAAAGGTGTAAGGCGGAGCATGGAGGAATTAGCGTGTTTCACGGTCCTGTATCTCCATTCCTGGGCATGTTTTGCGGGGGGACCACGACACATCGACAGCTGGGGGGCTGATAGTCTCATACACCCTCAATGTGTTTGAGCGTACCATGTGTCTTTAAGAAAACTGGTGTAGGGAAAGTTAAAGACAAACCACACGTTGTATATTGTGGGTAGCGTCGTTTATTTACAAACCTATAGTCACTAAATTACTCTCCAGCGGATAAAAGCAAAAAAGTTATGCAGAACACCCTGAAAGGACTTTTCGGCATCCCTGTACGAGTTATCCGGACCTCGTTTTATGCCAGCAAAGCGATGCAGTGTCCTCTTTGTCATCTTAATTTCTTCGCCTCATCCGATGCTAGCACTATCCAGCAGTGTAAAAAAAGAAGAATAGTGTAAAAACGGAATTTGTGACAGAAAGTAGCTTTTGAGTGTGGGTGGGCGGGGCAACTACGGAGGCGTTAAAACTGTCACTTATGAGAACAGGGTCTTTCTCACTTATTGTAAAGCCACGGAAGTTGGGAGACTATTCAAATTCTATCGGACATTTTTACTACCATATTAAAGAGCACATTAAATACTATAATGATACTCCGCCACAGCCTTCTGGAGGAGCGCCATCGAGAGATTCGGCCGCGCGAAAGTGAGTGGGTACCGGAGTTGAGCGAGATCGTTGATTTCTCCGCCACTGTAGACCACCCTGTTGAGCTCCGCCCGAACCGAGTAATTGAGGGGGTTTAGTTCAGGACCCCCGCTTAAATACTCCATCTTTTCCAGGTACTCAACGTTCTTCCATTCCAAGTAGGCGAAAGTTTTTCCAACGCCCTTCGATTAAATGTGTTGTCACCCAATCCTGTAGCAGTACAAAGTTTCCAAGAAGGTACGGGCGACGACATGAAGATGGGATATTCTCCTCGAGTTGCTCGATGTAGCCACCAGCGCACACCCTCAGTCTGGGGCCCACGAAGAAAATATCGGTTCATCCATTCCAGGTACGGCCGGTCCACACCATCAACCCGCGCCTTGGTGAATGGGGTGAAGATGATGTCCTGGACCGTAGCGACGTTGCCGGAGCTGCTCGATGTTTGGAGGTCTTGCAGATCGGGTCCTCTTGCTTTCCAAACGGACATATGATGCAGGAAGGAGTTGTACAAAGGCGGTCGTAAAGACGATTACGAACTAATTGTCCTTTTAGGTTTGTAGGTGGAATATCTACAATCCTAACCACATCTTGGAGACCATCCTTGTTTAAAAATAAACAAATGTGTATGTAAGGAGTTGTGCTGTGAAAGACTTTTGCTGGGTCACCTTTGGAGGAGTATTGTGGATGAGTCGAAGGTCATTTGTGATTGGTTCTGATGCTAAAGTAAGACTACATAGAAAGTTTGACAGGTTAGCAGGCGTAAAACGATGTCATGGGCCACGCATCCAAGTCTACAACGAAGCTACGGGTGTAACCCGAACGCTTCGTTGTAGACTTGGATGCGTGGCCCATGACAGCTAAACGTGAATGTGGTTGTAAAAGAGACGCCGAAATGTCACTTCGATCGGTAGTGTCAGCTTGTCTGAGGAGAAGCTATTATTTTTGCATGGAAGCTGGTTTTTCTCCTAGCCGTCCGCTATACGTTACCGTGTTGCAATCGTGGTCAACCTGCAGTCATTGCACGATAGACTGCGTCTTAAGGCCAGGATCGATAGCACTCTCAAGCTGTTAAATAATGTCCTTTCTTTGATATACCTTCCCCATCTTTTCACTACCTTCCCCATTCTTTCATCACTGGAAGCGGCCAGGCTGACCTGTTGACCTCTCCTGGCTAGCTGGCACGTTCAGCCAGTCTCCCTAGAAGTATCGATAGGTGGCTCAATTGCGAACTGCCTGTGTGCCCGGTTTTCTAAGGCTCATTAACCCATAAAATTTCCCCAGGTGGTGCAACTGTGGACCGATCTCAATTCAAAATCAGACTAGTCGTAAGCAATTTTGGTTGTCCCGCGGATAGGCTCTTACGGCTTTGGAATTTAATTTGTACAGATTTTCAAATATCTTCATGCACCTCTTTAAAAACAACAGTACGCTTCTTAAGAAACTTCGGCACACTGCAATGGAGTGATATAATGTGATGGAGTCTTTCGACGTCACCTCATTGTACACAAATGTGTCTAACGATTGTGCTATGCAAGCCGTTTTCGAACTTCTCAGTGAACATCACGGCTCTATCAATTTTTTCGGCCTTACAATATCCCAGGCCATGACGCTTCTCAAGGAATGTCTGATATGTGATATATTCAGTTGGTCGGGTGAGCAATTCAAAGGGGCTAGAGATGAGACAAAGGCTTGCCCCAGTGCTTGCACTAACACTTATGTCAACATTGAGAAAGCGGTTCTGTAGCACAGACCAGTTTTGTACTGCCTATATAAACGGCTGCTTTTTTTGTTTTCCTCTCAGAGGAGATGGGTATATGTTTCAAACTCTGAACATCAGTCAGAATACATAAAGCTCGAAGGGGAAATAGATGACCGGCCCGCCTTCCTCAGTATTCACATGGGATTACTGCGGGCGCCTTCAGAACTGGGTGGTATCACGAACACACTAGTAAGATCATTCTAGTCCACTGCACCTCTGCTCACCCCATCAGTAATATGTTACGCACAGCTTCAGGGGTTTCATTGAGAAGTGAGCATAGGGCCGTTTTGATAGAACGGGCACTTCCCATAGCACAGGAGAGTGGCTACACCATGTCACGATTCCTATCAGGCAGAGCAAGGAGGGCCGCACCCAACTGTCATGAAGAAGAACGAGCGAATGTCCTTTTCTGTGTTCCTTTTGTATCAGACGATTAGGTGCGGCCATACGTCTTCATGTAAAGAAGGCTGGTCTCTAAGACATGATTAAGCTTGTAGGTAGTCCACCTACAAACAGGAAAATGAGTTCGTAATCGTCTTTACGACCGCCTTTGTATAAGTGCTGTGTCCATCAGAAAGCAAAGGTACTGAATGGCATCGGGCGTAGTGTACCTAATGACATGCTGTACCTTGCAAAGAGAAGTATACTGGAGAAACGAGCAGGCCTCTTTGTATCCGGATAAGAGAACACCTAGCTGGCATAATAAAGTCGCTACTCCTCTAAGGGAGCATAGGGTGGTGTCATGATGACGCATCTTATGAGGTTACGGTTATGATCATGTGAATCCGATATTGCAGCGCGAAGAGTCTTGGAGGGCTTCTGGATGTCCAAGACCCCTATTATTAATAGGAGGGGAATAGTGTGTGAAGGTTACTACAGAGCTGGCGCTGTTCGCAGCTTTGTGCGCTTTTTGATCTTCCGGGTCGATCCCGAGGTCCGTTGTTGCAGGGCTGCGAGTTAGTCAATAGTATAAGGTTAGACGTGTTTATCAGTGCGGGTAGCCTTGGAGGAGTTTGATCTACATGATCAACCCTCAAGAAGTCCCTAAAGCAAGCGACCTGGAGGCTTACCTATTCAAACCGCAGCACTACTAAGTCGGGGTAGCAGGTGGACCTCCTCGGTCGACATCCCCAAAGGTTGGTTCTCATAATATCCATGACGTCATCGTAGTAGTTTATGATCCTTTTGGGCCTTCTCTGTAGTTTGAAATAGTGTGTGGACGAAAAGTTCAAAATGTCTTTTGACTTTCCAGGCTCTGAAGAAGGCGATAACGCCGGAACGTGAGCCGAATAAAAATAGCAATCATTGCCTTCTTCAGAGCCTGGAGAGTCAAAAGACATTTTGAAACTTTCGTCCACACACTATTTGAAACTACAGAGAAGGCCCAAAAGGATCATAAACTACTACGATGACGTCATGGATATTATGAGAACCAACCTTTGAGGATGTCGACCGAGGAGGTTCACCTGCTACCCCGACTTAGTAGTGCTGCGGTTTGAATAGGTAAGCCTCCAGGTCGCTTGCTTAGGGACTTCTTGATGGTTGATCATGAAGATCAAACTCCTGCTGCGAACGGCGCTGCTCTGTAGTAACCTCCACACAGTCTTCCCTAATATTGACCTTAAGGGTCTTGGACATCCAGAAGCCCTCTGAGGTTCCCCCCGTCGCAATATTGGATTCACGTGATCGTGACGTAACCTCATAAAATGCGTCATCATGACACCGCTCCCTGCTTCCTTATGAGAGTAGCGACTTTTTCATGTCAGCTAGATGTTCTTTTATCTGGATACAAAGAGGCCTGCCCGTTTCTCCAGAAGCTCTTGTTGCACAGACAGCATCTTATTAAGTACACTACGCTCGATGCCATGCAGTCCCCTTGCTTTTCAAACGGGCACGTAGAAGTTTTACTCCAACTGCAAAGTGCTACCAGCAAAGAGACACTGCAGCATGGTGAACGTCACCTTTGCTGAACATAGCCCGATCCATCGTTTCCAGCACAGGTCTTTCAGGTAATCAAAATATATAACAGGTTGTATTGGAGAGGAGCATGATCCATGGAGAACTCTTAAGCTCCTTAGTATGCTTGAAGATGTGACTCGCGTTTCAAAAAAGAACACAAGAAGACTCTCCAGTGATCAAGACAAACGCCATTGAAAGTGTTTTTGAAAAAAATTGGGACACTATCCACTTTTCACTGACCCAGTGCTGGGAAATCGGACCAGATTCGGAGTAAACTATTTCCTCTGGGCGGATTTCATCAAGACTTTGTCTTCATAGATAGTTTGACCTCTGCATACGAATATCTTATACTTCTGAAGCGGAGGTGCCTGGCGTCCGCATCAGGGTTAAGTATCACGTTGGACATCGGAGAGTTGGTACGACCCTGAATAAAGGAGCGTCCGTCGAATCCTCCCCCTTAGGTGACTGTGTAGTGTGTAGTGGTGTGTGGTGTTCATTAGGATTTAGCTGTGTACGTTGTGGTTATACGAATTATTCCCAGTGAATGTCTGAGTATCTAAAAACACTTACCAAACCAGTCGACCAGAAGCACTGAAAACTGAAGATCTTAGTTTCTCGGAAGTAATGTTATGCCCTTAGTGGAAACTTTGAAAAAAACCCCACAGTGACGTCGTCTAAAATAGAAGCGCCGTTGAGTGCGCCGCGGCTGCTTTGCGTATTAAGACTGGAGCGCCCATTGCATTCACATAGTATTCTTCGAAAAGGCTGTAACTCACTTCAAAATACATTTCCAAGTAGCAGACAGTAAGCAACGACTCATTCAAGGGCAGGACGATCATATAGGGGACGTGCACTACATCTTTTCATCGAAGTTGCAGTGCGAGGCTTCTGGCCAAGATAACAACTTGTGGAGCTTTTTGACGAACTTCAAGTTCTTTTTTTTACATTCAAGGTCCAACTTCATCAACAAAACACTAGAACGGACGATTCATAAGCATGCAGGTACAGGATGCTTTTTCTTTCTAGATGGAGCATCATCGAGTGAACTGGCCCACATAATATCTAGAAGGCTCGGTCATCTTTCCCTACACCCTCTCCTCACGTGACGAATAGGAACTGCAAGCAGAGGTGCTGATTAGCACTTTCATGGAAAAGGCCTTGTCATCGACTTCATTTCCGGACGCATCACCCATATGGCTGCGTTTATACTTTGCGGCAGCGTAGCGTAGCGTAGCGCAGCGTAGCGTAGCGCTTCCAGCGTACGCCAGCGGCAGTGCCGAAGAGAGGATGCATATCGATCTAGCTTCACCAGCGTCACCAGCGGCACGCTGGCGTAGCGAGGGCACGGGAAGCATACGCTATCGACCAGCTTCAACACCGCGTTTTCTCGAGGGCCGTTTTCTCCAGCGGCACCAGCGTTTTACTAGCGCTTGCAGCGGCAGGGAGTAGGGACTATGTGGCCGTGAGAGACGCGGAATCGACGTGTATTGTAGAGACTAATATGGCCAGGTCAGGAGGACGCAGAAGCGATGTATTGTGAGACTCAAAGGGCGAGTGGAGAGAGCGCGTAATCGATGTGTATAGTAGAGACTATATGCGGCCGTCGGAGACGCAGAAGCGATGTGTATTGTAGAGACTAAGGGCGAGTGAGAGACGCGCAATCGATGTGTTTTGTACCCTCCAGCTCTCCCATAGTCTCTACTCCCTGCAAACGCTAGCAAAACGCTGGTGAAACGCTGGAGAAACGCTGGCGTACGCGATAGCGTGGCTCGCGTAGCCGCTAGCGTGACGCTGGTGACGCTAGATCGATATGCATCCTCTCCCCGGCACTGCCGCTGGCGTACGCTGGAAGCGCTACGCTACGCTGCCGCAAAGTATAAACGCAGCCTATTGCAAGTCACTGTGTTGAGTACTGTTCACTGCAACTACGACCCCGCCCCCCCCCCTCCGAAGCACGTCATGTACGACTTCACCTTCGTGGATGCGACGTATGCTCGACCCTAGTCCGCAGTTCGGACGCCAGCACTACAGATAATCCTGGTCAAGGCGCTCGTAGCGCATTTACTAGGTGTTTTCATTCCGAGCCAGAGTGATATTCTTGTTCAGAGGTCGAAATGCTCCTCAGAACAATCCTAGTCAAGAAAATATACACGAAAAAATTCCGATCACAATCTGGAATCCCACAGAGTAGTGCTTTTTCCTAATTCTACAATTGGAACTAAATCTCGAACTTTTCGGACCATGACCACCACTTTTCGAGCTAGATTCAACTTACGTTCCACACCGGACGGTTGAGTGTAATGGACACCACTTCCTTCAGCCACGCCCTTTTCTCAGTATGGCCATGATTTTTGGAATTTTGTTTTACAACTTCTACTTCTGCAACTTATTTGCAACTTTGCTATTTCGCAAAAGCACATGCACTGAAAAGAAATGATCTGCCGACGTGAGTTCGACTGCCACTTTCTAGGGATGTCGTTGTAATTTCGAAGTTTCACAACATCAACATCTTTCGACACGGTCTTTTTCACATCCACTCGCGGCCTACAAACGCAATACAATAAACACATTCACTTTATCTACATTCTCTCGGCCCATCCACAGGATCCTCTCTCTTTGAAGAATCCCATCCCTAACTCGCCACATGTCCTTTCCACCTTTCGATGCTTTGGCAGCCGCTGTCTCCTAGCTCTCTGCAGAGTTTCTTCTGTGGATCAGAATGATCCACAGGAGTTCAAGCAGTCGCGTAACCTTTTTCACACATTCCCCTTATCCCCGCCCACTTCTCAGCGCGGAACAGGGTTTTCCGAGAAGTTTCATGAAATCTGCTCCCTCGACTTTTTTTCGTTTTTGCCCTTTTTGCGCTTACTTAACAATGGAGTTACGTAAGCTCTGAATTTTTATAACTTTTTTCGACGTAGTTCTTCTCACATCCAAT